>APFE030190319.1:0-56164 GCA_000404065.3 Pinus taeda
ATTAAATTTGTTTATAAATCGCTAATTACATATTAGTTAGTTAGATTAATATTTATTAATAATTAGTTTAGTTTATAATTAACAATTAATTAGAATTCTAATTTAGGATTTAATTTTTAATGAGAATTTTGATTTTTAGCCCAGCAACAAAATTTCCAAATTCATGCCAGATTTGACCTATCAACTTTGGAAGCTCATAAATTGAGTTATACTTGGCCAAATGAGGCCCAGGATAGCTCTTTGGAAAGAGAAAATCAAGGAGAACATTTTGGAGGAGGTTTCACCAATAGATTTGATCATTTATTGGGTCAAAAATCAGGAAGAAGATCAGGCTCCGAATTTTGAAAACAAAATCAATTTTCTGAGTTATTTTCTTCAATTTCATTTGTCTAAAGCCTCTTCTAATTGCAGACCCATTGGTCAATGATATCCTTTGCCAATCAAACCATTCCAAGCATCAATACAGAGCTTATATTTTATTTTCAATTATTTATTTAAATAGAATGATTGGGTTTAATTTAATTGTCAGAAATAATATTTTGATTGCATTTTAATTTGTTTTGATTTCTCTTGCAGGAAAACAGTGGAAAAGATATGGAGAAAATGATTTTAAGCAATGAGAATGCTACAACAATTAAAGATTGGAATTATGAGCAAGAAAAATTGGATTTAGCAGATTTCTCTTGAACAAACTCTCCTCTCCAAAAATTCCTTCACAAATATTATAAATAAGAGATTGCAGAATGGAATAAGGGGCTGCTCTCCTTTGCAATTTTAGACTTCAAAAAGCACTACTGTAATAGGAATTTAGAGTTGTAGGAGAGAGGAGAGAAAATCTCAGATCTGGGGATTATTGAGGATTTTCCCTTTGTATCTTGAATTATTTGTGAGGGGCAGAGTTTGCACTATTGTGGCTCTAGTTTTGAAGGCAGAAGTTCAAGCAATGTAAAGGGCTGTTGGAGACCAATGACAGAGAAATAGATGCAATAAAATTGGTATTTCTAATACTACTGTTTCAAATATCAGTTTTAATTTTATGGTGACAAGAATGTGTCATTTTATTCATGTTTGTGCACTATTGTCAATATGGGTAATTTGTCTCAATCTTGTTATTATGTATCTCTGTTTTTATGGATTAATTTCTTATTTTTTAGTAACTACTTACTCTGAAATCTGTCTTATGAAACCGATTTATTGAATGGTAATTTGTTGTGAACTATTTCCACATATCATTATTCAATTACTGGATTTATTGATTTGATAATCAATATCATTTTTGTGAACTACTTCCTGGAATGTTGGTTTATTATTTCAGTTAAGGTCTCAATAGAATGTGTTTTGGTAACCATAATATCGGTTAATTGAACTATTTCATTAACTTGATATTCATTATAAACAAGACATATTTAAATCCCAATACTTTAATTATCTTGCTCTTAGTTGGGTTAGATCTATATCTGCCTAATTAAGATAGGATTTAGATTAGTTTCTTTTGCTTGTATCATAGAATAAACTTGCATTTAGAGTAAATTATACATTCTGTTAAGTCCTCTCCTCAAAGAGGCAAAACTTTAGTTGTGGCTTGGCTGAACCCAAGTTAGCTTAAGGGTCATCCTCTTGCCTGATCAGCAAGGGGAAGTGATCTGATATCCCTATCTATTGGTAGGTAAAGATACATCATAAACCAATAGTAATAGGGAGAAGGTAATTGGACCTAGTTAAACCAGTCGGAGCCACCACACCAAATGGAAAAGGAGCTGCCTTCAAGGTCTGGACCGGGTGGTTATCCCCCAATGTTGTTGCAGCGATTTTCGAGGCATCAACACCTCCAAGGTCTCAACCTAAGTTTTTAGTCTCTGTTGTTGTAGTGCGTTCCTTAGATTTAGCATTAATGATGCTACGAACCATTCACGGTGTTGTCCACTGTCAATGTCATGTTAACTTTGAAAATTGTGCACTTCAATCTTTGATCCAACTCCCAAGGGTTCTTAGTTGATAGCATTGTGATTTCCTTCAATCCAATGATTGACTATGCGTCTAACTTCGACCTGCTAAATTATTTGTTTAGCGCAGTTTGAATATCTATGATCCCCACATTCGGATTGTCATTGGAATGCTTAATGTACCAGGTCGATGCGTGATCTTACAAATCACTGACCAACATCGCTTTCTTTATATTGTCATTCGTGACTCCCCACACTTCCCATATAGCTTTTATCACAAACCAAAGCTAGTCCAGATCTTCATTCCCTACTCCCTTGAACACTGGCAACTTTATCACACTCGCCATATTGATTCGCAGTGGTGGCGAAGGTGGTATGGGCGGTGAAACTGGCGGTGGCGTGGGTGGGGGTGGTATGTGCGGAATCCTTTTCCTTATCAAATTGATTGCACTTCTCGGTGAGACCTTCGCAAGCTCTTCTTCACCCCCTCACGGAGGTGAAATCAAGGGGCTAGTTTCTAGTTATGTACTATCTTCGTTTCTGTAGATTCTCCCACTTCGTGTAGCCCCAAACATCAATTTATTCGTATAACCCATTTTTCACACAATAGCATTTTAATCGAAGTACTCAAAGATTTAACATACTTACCTCAAGGCCCTTTGATGAAGCAGTGTCCAGCCTCGCTATAGCTGATTAAAGTATCTACCGTGAACTTGGTGATGAATCCTCCTATAATTCGATCGAGCCAGTGATCAATAGCGCATGCGATCTTATCCTCCAATGCTTTTAATTTGCGCACCAATCTTAGAGTCCACACAATAGGTCTGTCGAGCTTATACCTTCCTTGGTTATCTGCTAGCTTCGCAATCCACTCGTATAGCTTAGTAGGGGAAGATTCAAAAAAGATTTCATGGATCTCTGTGTATAAGTAGTAGTCTAACCACTCTTCTTTTGATAGTCGTGGATTCCTATTCTCTTGCACCGCGAACTCGTGAATCTTTCTATCCAACCAATATTCAATTTATTTCTTAGTTGGATTCCATTGATATGACATCAGACATCTCTATGCAAATCCCGGTCCTAGCAACAAAACCATTTGTTGGCTTGTTGGGGCCTGAACCAAGTTCGGAGTTAATTAGCCAAACAAATCCCTATACTACTAGCCCTTTCGGCAACAGCCCGTGGAGCGTGGACTGATGATCTGGAATTTATCCAGGATAAAGAATGAAAGGTATTACAGACGTGTGTGCATGGATGTGCCTATGTTACTTATGCAACGGATCGATAAGATTGCTAGAATACATAGACACTGAGGCAAACAACAAAAAGAATAACAGTCAAACATGTAAAAAAAATTAATAAGAACTTCACCCAATGCTCTTGGGCTACGTCTCCTAGTCTAGCCTTTCAATGGTGCCCTCTCTGTTATGTTTTTGAGCAGAGTTTTACAATAGTGAGCTTGATTCGAGTCTCACTAATAGAATGAAGTCATTAGGAATGGAGTGCAAAACTCTCCTTACTGAAGCTCGACCTCTGAGGGTCGCAATAGTATGACAGACCTATACTGAAGAGATTGCTTGAACCTCTCAAGCCTTCAATGGAGTACACAGACTCTCCGACTCTCTCTGGCTCTGTCTGGCTCGATGCTCCCTTTAGGTCAGCTCAGCTTCTACTCTCTATTCTTTGTTATTAGCTTTCTGTGTCTCTGTGTGTTGCCTCTCTGTGTATGCTACCCTTTTTTCTTCTGTCAGTTTATGGCTTTAAAGCCAGTCTATTCTTTTGACTGTTCGTTTCCACTTCCCGGCCTTCTAGTTTCCTTTCCTCTACCTATTCGAATTCCTCTGCTCTGCATCATCATCACTGGGTAACGCCTTGTAGGGAGGTGGCCACCTGTTTTCTAACGAACTGAGTGTCAGATTATTCAAATGGCCATTAAATCTATTTGCTTCAAGATCGCCCACAAACACGAATCGTTTGCCAACTCATTATCCACGATGGACTTCAAATCTCTGTCATCTTGCTTTTTGACCTGTCAAATCCAGTCAGTCATCGAGATGTATCTTTGCCATCGATCTGGGCCCCCTAGATCCTACGGTCGTCTTTCATATCAGGTGGACAAGTCACACGGTGTTTACCCATCCAATGCGGGCGGTTTTCTCTCTCATCTGCTGGACGCATGTCGCTCGATGTGTGGCATCGAGTGGGACTCAGTCAAAATTTCTTATTGCCTCGAAGCCTTCCGATATCCTGCCAGTTTTGGAGAATCTCGTGCTACAGAACTGAAACAGTTACTTTTCTGAGTTTTATAGCGTTTTCAAGTCTGAGCATTTTGGGGCTTTCCTTCACTAAGGGGGATACCCTGTAATACACGATTAGCACTTAGCGCTAATCACGTATCAGAATCCACCTCTATTTCCTGGATTAGCCTCTGGTTTTACCAGTTTTGTGCCATTGCGCTTTACCATGGGCCAACGATCTATGTGCTTGATCAAGGGTCCTCGTTGCTCCACTCTGGCCACAACTGCAATTTTTATGAGGATTCCTTTTAATAGCTTCGATCTGTTCTAGAACTTGAATCTTTTAGCATAATTTACAATAGTCATGAAAAATTAGAGAGTTCTAGGATCCAATTCAGATCACGGCCTTCCCATTGAAAAAGATTTTGGACCACCAAAAGTTGGCTTTCTTTCAAGCATCAATCAAGTGAGGGTATTACTTCCTCACTTTCTCAATTTTTATCCATTTAACACTGCTTGGTTTTGAACCTTTGAGTCCGATCGTAAGGTACTCAACATCCCCTCTGTGTGTAGTTCTTACCTTCCTGTCTAGAATTGTATCTTCCTGCAACTGATTAAGATATTCAGGTAACAGATCATCAATAGAAGACAATTGACTTTGTTCTTCGGGATCTTCAATTAATGAAGGTTCAAATAGTCTCAAGTTGTCTACATTAACCACTGAGTAGATGTGCATGTAAGCTGGTAGACTAAGGCGAAAAGCATTCTCACCAATTTTCACAAGTATGTTGAAAGGTCCATACCTTATTGGCTTCATCTTCTTACCTTCACCTTGCATTCGGTCTTTGCTAATATACAACCAGCCTTGATCACCAACTTGGAAACTATGCTCTATTCGATGCTTGTAATGCTTTGCCTTGTATTTAGCTTGGCTCTTTTCCAGTTGTTCCTATACTGCCTGGTGAATCTCTTGGATTTGTTCAATGAACTCGGTTGCTTTGTCCACATCACTGTGTCCATCAATTGCTATGTCTTTACCAAAGACAAAATCCAAGGGAGACCTTTGTGTGAAACCAAAATAGGTCTCAAAAGGAGATCTCTATGTAGAAGAATGTTTAACTCGGTTGTAAGCATGTTGCACATAACATAAATGTTCATCCCAAAGTTTGGGATGCTAGCTGCAATAGCCTCTGAGCAACTGGATCACTGTCCTGTTGACCACTTCTATTTGACCATCTGTTTGAGGATGAAAAGCTGTGCTTTTCTTCAACCTGGTGTCCATCAATTCCCACAAACTTGACCAAAATTTCCCAAAAAATCGGGTATCTCAATCAAATATTATGGAAGTGGGTAATCCAAAATGAACCCATACATGTTGAAAGAACAACTTTGAAGTTTGTTCAGTTGTAATCTATTTGTTAAAAGGTATTAAAATACACATTTTTCTAAACCCATTCACAACAACATATAAATAGTCATGACCTTTCCTAGATTTAGGCAGTCCTCCAACAAAGTCCATGGAAACACTTTCCCAAGGATGAGAAGGAACTGGTAGTGCAGTGTACAAGCCTAGTTTTCTATTGTTGGGATTGCTTTTAGCACACATGGTACGCCCTCTTACATGGTATGCCCTTTTTATATCTAATGACTAAATGAAACTGTTGTAGAAAACCCATCCATCTATAGTGTCTTCATTTGTGCAACTTAGTTTGGGAGTGTAGATATTGAAGTGGTTGATGACCAATATGTATAACTGTATCTTTTCCCATTAATTAATGTTTCTAGTTTTTCACACTCTGTACTAATGCATACAATTATTTATCATATGTGGGGTAGTTAACTACTGCAGAATTAAATGTCTCAGAATAATACATATGGGTTTATCGTGCTGCATGAACACTGCTCCCATGTCGTAGTCACTGGCATCTGTTTCAATCTCAAATGGTCTTTGAAGATTGGGCAGTGCTAGTACTAGTGTTGTACTAATCTTTTCTTTCAAGGTGTTGAAGACTTTCTAATATTTTCCTCCCCACTGAAACACCTCGTTCAATCCTGTTAAAGCATGTAAGGGAGCTACAATTAAGGAAAATTTAGAAATAAACTTTCTTCAATATTGTGCTGCTCCTAAGAAGATTCTAACTTCTGTATAAGATTTGGGTTTAGGCCAGTTTAGAATGATTGCAACCTTAGAGGGATCTATCTTCAATTCACCACCCCTTACTATATGTCCCAAAAAATTCAAAGATGTTTTGCCAAATTCACATTTTGAGAGTTTAACATAAAGTTTTTCTCTTTTCAAAACATCCAGTGTCTGCTTAACATGCTTTAAATGTTCTTCCCACGTTTTTCTCAATATAAGAATGTCATCCAGATATATAATAACAAAATCATCAAGAAAAGGTCTGAGTACATCATTCATTACTCACATGAAAGTAGCAAGAGCATTAGTTAAGCCAAAAGGCATAACTAGCCACTCATACAATCCCTAATTTGTTTTGAAAGTAGTCTTCCATGCATCTTGCTCTGCAACTCTGACTTGATGATAGCCACTATGCAAGTCTAATTTGGAAAAATAAGTAGCCTCTTTCAACTGATCTAATAGATCATCTATGCAAGGAAGGGGATAACGATTTTTTATCGTTATCTTATTCAGTGCTTGGTAATCAATGCACATTCTCCACGAGACAGCTTTATTCTTCACCAAAACAATTGGAGACCTACATGGTGATGTGCTAGGTCTGATGAACCCTTTCTCGAGCAGTTCTTGTACCTGCTTCTTGATTTCTACATTCTCTAAAGCGGACAACCTATACTTTCCGATGTTAGACAATGGAGCATCTTGCTACAAATTAATATCACGCACTATTTCCTTTTTGGGGGGCAAACCTTTAGGTTCTTGAAACAATACATCATATTCTGAAACAACTTTTTCTAAATCAGCTTGCTGTTTAGCATCACAACCCTCAAATACATTGGTTTTATCAGGTTTCTTTTCCTTTACAACCATCATTAAAAATTGATTGCATGAATTTACAATTCATTTCATCTACCCTGAGTTTATGAGAGTATAATTATTCTTGAGCTTATGATCTCTTACAATATATTCGATTCCATCTTTAACGAGTAGATACATGTTCTCAGCTCTATAGAAAATAGCTTTTCTATCATACAAGTAAGGACTTCCTAAAACAATTACACATATATCCAAAGGAACTATATCTAACTCAACCTCATCTACAAATGCTGACCCAAAAGAAAACTTAAGTTTACATTGTCTAGTCACTTGTAACTTTTCCTGAGAATGTCAAGAAGGCTTTACAAAGTATACTACATTTGAGACAAGACCCTAGACCTATATTTGATTCTTTCCCTTTGAAGATTGTGAATACAAAATATTCCCACACCTTTGATCTTGGTCAAGACCCTTCTTTTGAAATTTAGGACGATCGTCTTCAAACTGATGAGCCTCAAGCGAGTAAGACTGATTCTACACCTTCTGTACATATTCCTATACCTTGTAAAATTCCAAATAGATACAAGCCTCTGATTTTTCCTCCCATGTCCCATACTTTCCCTAAAAATCATTACATAGATCTACCAAGATTTGATGGTGAATGTGACAACATCACTGCTGAGAGACATGTACTGAATTTTGAGTCTTTTCTTGTCCTTTATGAAGTTGATGAAGAAGATGTCAGTGTTATCATTTTTGCACTTTCTTTGCAAGGCAAAGTCAAGGGTTGGTTCAAAACCTTTCATGATGTGAGCATCTCAAATTTCTAGCAGTTCGTCAAAGTTTTCCTCGACAAGTGGGTGGTTAGACAGAACCCTTTCTTGTTTCTAGGAGAGTATAACCAGTTGAAAAAATTATCAAGGGAGATAGTACAACAGGTTTTTGCCAGATTTAACCAAGTTTATTGTTCAATGCCAGTTAATATAAGACCTCCTCCTGGATCCGCTCTCTTGCACTACCTGGATGCCTTTGATCCAGAAATAGAGTTTCAGTTGAGGGAAAGGAACCTTGTAACACTTGAAGAGATGTAGAACAATGTAGTATATGTAGAGGGTAATCTGCTGATGAGTAGGGAAAAGTTGAAGGAAGAAGAGATGAAGAACATAGATACAGAGAAATCAACATCTTTAGAGGTAAAGCTCGAAATTTTGGTAAGTGTAGTTGAAGAGATGATGCAAAAGATCACCAAAAGGAATGAGTATGATATTTGATACCATGGCTCGTTGATTGAAGAAAAACAAGTGGCTAATCCAAAACATTTTCTTTCTTATCCCATTTGTCATAGATTTGATAATGATTGTTTTATAGATCATCTTGGAGAAGAGAGATTTGTTGATATGACATGTATGCTTGATGATGTGTTTCACACTAATGATTTCGCTAAGTTTGATTAGTATGATGATGATTATGTTCTCCAAACAGAAGCTAGTCTTGTAGACAAATCAACAACTCATTTGTGGAAGGAGGAGGTTCACTTTCAGCAGCTCGAATACAGTGATCAGCCATTGCATATTAGCTATGGAAGTGAGGAGGAAAGTGCAACAAATTTTTAAGTAAGTGAAGGATCTTTGCCTTTTTGTTTTACTTCATTTTAGTTCAACAGAGACAACTTTCATGCAATTAGAAATCAACTGTCGATAAGTTTTGATCTGGACCATCTTGAGGGTAATGAAATTCTTGTTCAAGACTTCCCATATCCAGATTTGTAGCCTCCAAATTCCATTGAATGTCAAGTTGTATATGAAGACTTGGAAGTTGGAACATATGATCAAATGAATCAAGATGATTCCATACCATTCTGTTTTGAATCAGTTCAGTTTTTGAAGGGAAATTTGCATATTATATCTTCAATAAAGGATGAAAAACTTGTAGAAAATCATGCAATCTCATTGGAAACAATAGAAAATGGGTTGCAACAATCTTTTCAAGTTTTTCATGATCCAATAACTGATGTGTTGGATGATATCTGCGGTCAAATTCCTTCTTTATTATCTAACTGTGAGTTTGAAAAAATTATTGATACAAACTTGATCCAACAACTGGTTTCATTGTCATTATCAGCAAGAGTCTCATCACAAAGCTTAGATGAAAGTTTGCATTCATGGCACGAGGGGAAGAAAATTAATCCATTGGATGAGCTAGGTCCCAGTGCACATGAATTTCAAGATCCTTATGTAGTACTTTTGGAGTCAGATAGAGAATCCATATTATTCAATCTGGAGAATTTGGATTTGTTTCCAAGTTTTAATGGGAGTTGCATTTCAGTAGTGCTCTCTTGTTTCTCATAAACCACCACTTGAGGAGAATTCAAACGGTAGCTAGAATGCTTATTTGGTTGCATTGTTTTCTCATTTCACTTGATTGGGTGAGGAATGGATCACTTAGAGTAGGGTGTGATTAATAAGCTCACAGAAGTGAGCATGGTTCAATCAGTTTCAAAGTTAGTTTGTGTAGTCAAGTTGTCAATTTTCAGTCATACATTTCAGTTTGAGTGTTTTTTTTTTACTCCATGCCCAATGGATAAGGCTACTAGGTCTACAGTGTTCTTAGCACCTCCAAGGAGCTACCATCCCCGTTGGAGCCAATGTTAGTGTCAATGCCTTCACATTGCCATCAGTGATCAAAATTCACTCTTTTGCATTCATGTTAGGAGTCCCATTCTCAATGAGTTGCATTCCATTAGGTCATGGATCAGCTGATGGTAAGATACATTCTAGTTTTTTCCCTCATGACCCATATCTGTTGACTTCTTTTCATGTGTGTTTTAGTCAAGGGTTCAGGTTTAGGTTCATTTTTAGTTTATTTCATTAAATAGGTCTTAGGTCTTAGGGTTATAGTCTCATTAGGTATTAGGGTTTCACTATGTCAAATTTTCAATAACCATTGATTAATAATGGTCAGCAAACACATGAGGAAGACAATAATCATTAGGAAACTTTTAATTTCATAATTTGTAAATTTAATAAGTTTTTCACATCAAAACCAGTTTGAGGTGAAAATAAAGCATTGGTTTTTATTTGTAAATTTCATGTAATTTTATCATTTCTCATATGTAATTAATGGTCTCATACTACTCCTAGTCACTTGTTGATATTTCCAAATACATGCCACTGCAAAAACAAAAGATCATCAAGCATTAGTTCACCTATTTTAAGCAAAAAGTCAAGCATCCAAAAAATAGAGTATTTGAAAAAGCCAAAAGACATTATAAAGTGGGTTTTGGGGAGTGAAAAATCAAAAGTTCCCAAGGCATATAAAGGTCATTCTTTCTCAAGTTAATTCAGTGTTTGAGTTGAAGTTTATGAGAAAAATCACGATTTTAAGGGGTTATTGAGCAAAGGGAGGAAATTACTGTGTTTTTGGAGGAAACTGCTCGGTGCTACGCACCTGGGCTTTTTATCCTATGTTATTTTGAACTGGTGCTACGCACAAGAGCTGTGCTATGCACCTGGGAAGTGCACTACGCACCTGGTATTTGAGCTACAAATTGCTGTAAATTGCATCAAATCGCATCAAAACTCCCAAATTTCTCCATTTGCAAGTAAGCAACATCACTTTGCTTGTAGAGAATAATTGTTGCATAAGTTTTTGGGTTGTGTTGTCTCTCAAAACATCAAACCCTAATTGTCACTAAATGAAGGTTCTGATTGACTGTTGTTTGAGATATTTGTATTTTAATATCTGACTGACATGGTGGCTAGGATCATCAAGCAATTGCCATAGTAATTTGCATCCCAGCACTACATTTGCAAGAAGAGGGTCTCGTATTTGAAGGCCACCTTCCTCCATAGGTCTTTTTGTTGTTTCCTAATTTATTAGGTGAAATCTATTGTCATTTCCTTGCCCTCCATTCCACAGGAAGTTTCGCATAAGGCTGGAGATCTGGTCTGAGATTTTCTTTGGAGCTAGCATTAAGGAGGCCTGGAGCGTTAGCAGTGCTGAGAGAACCGATCTAATGAGCGTGAGCTTGCCTCCTGTGGTAAGCCAATAGCCCCCCCATCCTGCGATCTTTTTCTTGAATTTAGAGTTCACCTCTTCCCACAGTTGATTCCTATTGGATCCCATTGTTATTGGGAGGCCTAAGTATTTAAATTTGTCCCAATCTGTGTGTCCATTGAAGCCCAGGTTGCTGGCAATTCTGTTGATAGTTTGTTGTTCTGTGTTCCACCCATAGACAACACTTTTCCTTTCACTGATTAACACTCCAGAGATGTTGCAGAACTTTTTGAGTATAATTTTGAAGGAGTTCGCAATTCGTGGAGATGTGCCCCCGAGCAACAGTGGGTCATCTGCAAACAGCGCGTGGTTTATTGGGTTGATTTCTTTCACAATCCTGATCCCAGGAAGGTTGCCCTTTTGTTTTTCCAAAGTTAATTTTATGCTCAGAGAGTCAGCCATCAGTATGTATAGAAATGGTGACAAGGGACACCCTTGCCTCAGTCCCTTAGTGGCTAGGAAGAAATTTGTTGGTCTGCCATTTACGATTGTGGCTATCCAGATCTTTTCTAGACATGCTTTGATTAGATTTATAAACTCTTGATTGAATCCAAACGCTGAAAGGACCCTGTACAAAAAGGAGCGATTAACTCTATCAAAAGCATTACACATGTCCAATTTTATAAGCATACCTTGTTCTTTGCGTGAATGGCTCAAGTGCAAAGCTTCTTGGACTTGGATAACATTGTCCAGAATGTTTCTTCCTTTCATAAATCCCCCTTGGGCTGGAGAAATGAGCTTTTGCAAGAGAGGCTTGATTCTGCTCACCAGAATTTTGGCCACTATCTTATAGGATGCATTGCACAGTGAAATCGGCCTGTACCTGTCCAAAGATGCTGGATTTGTCTCCTTAGGAATTAAGGCAAGAAAGGTAGAGTTGATTCCCCCCCGATCCTTTCCTTTCTCATGAATCCACGTATCATTCTGAGGAGGTCTGGCTTGATTAACGCCCAACAAATTCTATAGAAATGGATTGAAAATCCATCGGGTCCTGGCACTTTGTCAGGCTCCATAGACCAAACGATGTTGGATACTTCTTCTTCCGTTATTGAGCTCATGAGGTTTTCATTATCCTCCGTACTGATTAGCTTTGGAATATTAGCAAGGAACTCTTGTAAATCTTCCTCACTCCCCTCTTTTTCTATTGTAAGTAGAGTTTGGAAGTGTTTCATAGCAGCATCCTTGATTTGGGCAAATCCTTTGCATACCTGTCCGTTAGATAAGGTGATTTCTTCTATATGGTTTCAGCGGAGTCGAGCCCTATACTGTCTATGGAAGTATGTGGTGTTTCTGTCCCCAGCTTTAAGCCACAGGCTGCGGGACTTTAGGCGCCAATACTCTTCCTCGCTTTTGAAGGAATAATATGTTTTCCATTGTGCAATTTTTTCTTGGTCTAAATCCATGGAATGGATGTCTTTCTCTTCCAAATCAAATTGTATTTCTTCTAGTTGGGAGACAGCCTCTTTCCTCTGACTGGTGGGAGTTTTCATAGGTTTCTTTATCCACTCTTTAAGGGCCTTGTTTGTATTTTTTATTCTTTGCTCCCACACATAGCTTGGGGAACCTGAGACTTCTGTACTCCATGTTGTTTGGACTGTTTCAAAGAATCCTTCTCTTTGCGCCCAAAGGGGATTGAAGCGAAAGGGGAGAGGGCCAAGATCCTCTTCATCTTTCAGACAGAGGAGGACAGGTTTGTGGTCCGAGCTGAGCTTTGGAAGGATCTTATTGATGACTATTCTTTTTCCCATCATTATAGAGCTGCTGATGAGGAATCTATCCAGCCTTGTTGCAATATGATTTTCTCCTCTTCTGTTGTTGGTCCATGTGTATTTTCCTTTAACTGGCTTGAAGTCTACTAAGTCCCTTTGTAATATTATGTTCTCCACTATGGTAAGAAAAGGGTCTCTTGAGTAAGTCCCTCCTCTCTTCTCTTTAGGATCAAGAATTATATTCAGGTCACCTCCTATAATTATGTTCATGGGATTGTTATGGTCTAGAAACTCCGAGAGTGTTTTCCAGCACTCTCTTTTCCTCGTAGTGAACAGGAACATACATATTAAACAAGGCTAGGCTGAGATTGCTTGCCATGTGTTGCAGTTCAGTAAATATCCAATGCTGGGTCTCGAATGATCTTTCTAGATGTTACTACCACATCTTAACCATAACTAATTCTAACTATTTTCCTAACGGTTAAAAATTAAATATCATATAATAGCCTTTAACACATTTTCTTATCTACAATAATATATTTTCCCATTAATTAAAATAAATATTTACATCAGCCTAACATATTCATATATCCATAGTCTTCCGTAACATATTCATATATCCATAGTCTTTCGTGTTACAATATATGTATAGATGTCTTAAAGGATTACGATTTTTTTTAACAATAGTTGGCATGGGATTATATTCTTTACACTAATGTCATACGTATGTATAATTTTTAGTTTATTTATTTGATTCAAAACGTGTCGTTTGATGGTTCAAACAGAGCATCATTCATTATTCAAGTCATAATATTTGCTATGGACTCTAAATGTGCTATAGGCAAATTTAATATATTAGAATAAAAACAGTCGGAAACATTACCTATTAGTAACTGTTAGGTGACACTTCAATCTTGAAAAGTCAAAACAAGTAGTGCTCATCAAAACATTCATAGTTGAATATTCAATGCGTGGTTGTAATAATACCTTTAATTATAATTTCATAAAAGGTAAGAATTAGATGAAAATATACAACAAATGAAATGATTATGATTTCGAAAATGAAAGGAGGATGATTTTTTTTCCTTAATTAGATGTAGAAGATAAATGAGAGTTAACCTTTTATATATTTTCCAAAGAAGAGAGACCAAAAGGACCAGCCATGAGATCAGATTTAAAACATTGTTTTAAAAATATATATATATATATATTCTTTTAAAACTGAAGACCGATAGATATTGTTGAATTTTTTTTTTTATGGAAGTCATACGAATATTTATATTTTAATTAGTGGTAATACACACATTACATTATAAATTTTAATTTTAATTTATATTTATATATATATATTATATAAAAGAGAGATACCTAGAAAGTGGCTACTAACTAGAATTTATATAAAAATCATTTATAATAATATATATAAAAGTGGCTACTGATTAGTGTATTCAATGTTAAATAAATGTTAGTTTTAGGTTTGGTGTTGTTTGTGGTTAATTTGATGAGTGAGGAATCTTAAAATGTTATTAAATTTAATGTGGTAATGTAAGATGAGTTTGAATCTATAATTAAAAGGATATATCATTATATAAGTTGCTATTCAGCTTGAGGTTAAGGATTTCTTATTGCATCACTATTGAGCTTGAGGTTATGGATTTTTTTATGCAGTAGTCTATAACGCGACTTTTTGAAAGTCTTTCTGGCGGATTTTTCCGGTCAAAATCCGGCAGCAATTCATTGGAATCCCATGTTTGATAGCTAGTTTCTGCACAATCAATGGCTCCAGGGGTTTTTCAGGGCGCTGAATCCAAATATGCAGTTAAAAACCCATTTTAACTGCTAAAAATCAAGATTTAACCTCATTTCTTCCGCCGGATTCCGTCACCGGAATCTCCAAAAAGTCGCATTATAGAAAACTCCTTTTTTTATTGCGTCAAATTATTTTGAAGCCATTGTATATAACCAACTAACCAACTTGCATCTTTCTTCTCTTCTTAAATGGAATAACACAATAACAAACTTATTTTCTTAACTCCAAGCATACATTTATGTAATTTAGGGAAATGGATTCTCTTAGTCATATATTCATATCTTGGTGAACAAAACCTTTTATAACTATTATGATTAAAATAAGAAATTAAAATTGACCTAAAGTGATGAATGAAAACATTTTTAAAATTTTAAATGTGAATTGAGTGTTTGTTATTATCTATTAACTTTGAATCCAAAAATATTATTAAAACCTACAAAAGTTCAATTTTAAAGCTAATTAATTATAGTTACACAAATTATTATGTAAGGACCATTACTCCACTTGTAGTAGTATGTGTGCTCTAACATGTATTTACTTTGATGATTTATTGTGATCTCATGACATACATGGGTTTACTATGGTGATTTATTGTGATCTTATTATTTAGGGTTTTTGAGACTCATGACATGTGACTTATTATAATTTTTATACATATATCTATATGGATTTAATTACTTTTATTAGTTACATATGAATAAACAGATTTTTGATTCTCACAATGTTGGTTATTTCTAGATTTCACATTAGCTTGATACTATTAAATTTTGATTAATTCATAAGTTACTTATTGTGGAATAAATTATGTATAATGACCTTAATGATTTCTTTTATAATTATATGATGCAGGAGCATCTGGCTGACAGGACGAGATAACAAGAAGGTTGTTTGGTCTCTGAAGGGGACGGTGGAGTAAATTTGCTGAAGGGATAATGTGTTTTTTTTTTTTTTTTTTTTATTTGACTAGGTTGTCTAAGTTACGTAAATGAACAGTAAAAATTATAATTAGTTAGGATCAATGTTTTAAACAGCTAATTTTGTCTTTATGCTGATCGACAAAGAAAAAGTTCTAAACAACACTGATGTAAGTAACGAGACATAACCAACAGCGGTTGAGAAAAACTAACAGTCATCTTACAGTTGTTAAAAGTGGAACATAACACAGTGTGGGTTTTGATTTTCTGGGTAATGAGAAAAATTGATTATTACAAAATTTTGTGCACTCTAGCATCTCCAGCGTTCCTAAATTACTCGATTTTTTTTTTACAATATAGTATCCATGTTTATGTACAGTGTAGGTCTGTGTGTGATATAATTTACAGATGTATGGTTATATGTGAATTAAACTACACTGGTCCAATGAGAGAATAAAGTCTGGACAAAACACGAAGGAGCTCCTAGGACGTGGAATGAAAGACAACTTACAGTATACAAGAAACCCACAGGAGGAATTATCAAGACCCGACCCAAATTAAATGACAAGCAAGTAATTAATCTTAGGCATTGCCAGGAATGCACAACAAACAAATATTCATATCTTCATACGTTTAAAATTTAGATAGAAGAGAAAATAGAATTTCCTGTGCATTCATAAACATATATTGTTCAAGGCCAAAACTGTTCAACAGTTACAAATTCCATGCCAAATTCCTTGATAAGTTGGGGCAAGATACCACATGGGTTTAGAAACCCTCGACTCAATTACAGACACCAAACAGAGAAATAGCAATTGTAAAGCCTACAGTCGAGACTGTAACTGTCAGCGGCCCAACAAGCCATTGACACACCGACTTGACAAACCCCAACCAGACATTGAACAAAAAGAAACCAAAGCATAGAAACGTTGCTACCCGTGACAAGCTGGGACCACTAAGCCACCAGGCTTCGAATCACTTTGAGTAGCCAACCAAGCTGCCAAGCTCCGAATCCTTTCGAGGAACCAGACCTGTAGTCACAAACAATGTCATAAATATAAGTAATGGTTTGCAAGGAGGGACGAAGCGTATAATAGAGCAACGTCAAATAACCATAAGTATTTACCTGATATTGGCAAGCAGTGGCCGAAACAGTTCCACCAGAACACCCTGCTCACAAAGGAGCCGATACATTAGCTAACTGAGAGAAAGAAATGCAAATGCTGATAGCATGGAAGCAGAGAAACATACCTTGTGAGTGACGAAGGTGCTCGGGAAAGTTGATACCATATTTTGCTCAAAAACGAGGAGGGATGAACAGAACCCTAAAGACTATCATCTGAAGCAGCTCCAACCAGTAAGCAAACCCAGTGATAGAGGAAAAGAAAACACAGGCATCAACATCACTTGTTACAGGAAGCGTAGAGACACAATCGCAGACCACACACATATAGATAGTAGTAAAAAACAAGAACGGACCAGGGGAAGACAGGATCTTACCGAGTTGGCATTGTTATCACCAAACGAGAAGGAGTGACATTCGGGTAACATCCTGAGCTAGAGAACAAGCAGCAGAACCCCAGGTTGAAACCTCCAGAAACCACCGAGAACACAGAGCATATAGAACCCAAACGAAATGTGCAAACCAAATGACCAAGAGAGGGTTTGATTGCCCATACCTAGACGGGACGAGAAATCTAAGGGAGGACAGTTGGAAATCAACTGAGGGCAGAGGTACCAATCATCTGTGTGAGTACAAAGGACTGAAACACTATCATTCAATACAACCACCGGCGAATCGACCTCTATCAAGAAAAAAAATTGTTGTTCCTTATTAACGGCCACGTCATTCCCGCATTGATATTCGTGGGAGGGCGATTACATGGGATGGACCCATCAAGTGGTATCAGAGCAAGTTTTTGAAGGAATCGAGATATGGAGGTTCGAAGATGAGGATGTGGAAGAGGTGTGCGCAGAGCAGTAGATGAGGGCTTGAGGGAACAATTAAGGGCCCTTATTGCTCGCCTAGAGGCAGGAAGGAGAAGAGACCCAGAACTTGGGGATGATAGTGGAGAGGAGGTAGTAGTTACTACAGAGGAATCAGAGGAAGAGACCCAAGAGGTAAAATTGTTGAGGTTAGTGCTACTCGCCAGCAGCAAGCCCAAATCGGAAATTCCTAACTATGATGGAAATCTGTCCGCAGATGTTCTATTGGACTGGATAAGTGAGTTGGATAAATATTTTGAGAATGAAGAGATCAGTGAGGATAAAAGTGTTAGATTCATTGCAACCAAATTGAAGGGACACGTCGCTTTATGGTGGGATAATTTCCAGGTAGACAGAAGGAGAATGAATAAGCTACCGATAAGGAAGTGGCCAAGGATGGTGGCAAAGTTGAAAGGCAGATTCCTTCCTAAAGATTATCAGGTTGAGCTTTATCGACGGGTACAAAATTTACGACAGAAAGGTATGATCGTAAAGGAATATATGGAAGAGTTCTATCGTGTGAACTTGAGGGCTAGATACACTGAGGATACTCCAGAGAAGCCAATGAGATACAACAGAACGAAAGAAGAGCACCTTCAACATGTTCGAAGAGTGCTAGAGAAGTTACAACAGAACAAACTGCTGATAAACTTGAAGAAATGTACTTTCCTGCAGAACAAACTAGTTTACTTGGGTTTTATAATCGCTGAAAATGAATTGAAGATGGATCTAGAAAAGATCGCAGTGATCATCAATTGGCCGTCACCAAAGAGCTTATTTGAGGTATGTAGCTTTCACGGACTGGCGAGTTTCTACCGCAAGTTTATAAGAAATTTTAGTGAAATATGCGCGCCAATGCTAGACACCATAAAAAAGGCCAGTCAACCTTTTGTTTGGACCAAGGCAGTAGAGAGCAATTTCCAGCTCTTGAAGCAGAAGATTACAGAGAGGACAACTCTAAGGCTACCAGCTTTTAATAAGCTTTTCCAAGTTCGATTCGACGCAAGTGGGATAGCCATTGACACTGTGCTCAGTTAGGAAGATAAACCTGTTGCATTCTTTAGTGAGAAATTGAACGAGAGCAGGTAGAAATATTCCTCATTTGACAAGGAATTTTATGCCGTGGTCCAAGCTTTAAAGCATTGGAGACATTACCTGCTGGGAAGTGAGTTTGTGCTATTTTCGGATAACTCAACGCTACAATATATAATGCAATAGCACAAATTGAACCATAAGCATGCCAAGTGGGTAGAGTATCTGCAGAGTTTCACCTTCGGGCTAAAGCACATCAGTGGGCAAGCCAATAAAGTGGCAGACGCATTGAGCAGAAGAGCTTTGCTCTTACAGGAAAGTACAATACAGGTGATGGGATTCGAACACTTAAAATATTTGTATCAGACTGACACAAACTTCAAGGAAGCCTTTGAAACCTGTCAGAATCCCGTGCGGAGAAATACAAGTCCATGGTTGGACTACAGCTTGTAGGAGGGACTATTATTTAGAGGAGGAAAGTTGTGTATCCCGGACTGTTCGTTGAGGGAAAATATTATATGGGAGAAACATAGTGGGGGTCTAGCCGATCATTTTGGCATAGACAAAACTTTGGAGCAGCTCGGACACTTTTATTACTGGCCCAAAATGCGCAGGGATGTACAACGATATGTGAACAAGTGTAAAGTATGCCAACTAGCAAAGGGACATAGTCAAAATACTGGACTTTACACACCACTACCTATTCCAAGCAAGCCGTGGGACTCAGTCAGCATCGACTTTGTCTTGGAACTGCCTAGAACACAGCGAGGATATGACTCAGTGATGGTGGTGGTAGACAGATTTTCAAAAATGGCGCATTTTATTCCGTGTCGAAAGACTAGTGATGCCACTCATGTAGCTCACCTGTTTTTCACAGAGATTGTTAGATTACACGGCCTACCCAGGTCTATTATTTCTGACAGGGACGTAAAATTCACAGGACACTTTTGGCGCACCCTGTGGAAAAAGTTGGACACACAGTTGAACTTTAGTTTTGCATATCATCCGCAGACTGATGGACAAACATAAGTGGTGAACAGGAGTTTGGGAAATTTGTTACGGAGTTTGACTGGGGAAAATTTACGGTTATGGGATCGTGCTCTCACTCAGGCAGAATTCGCTTATAACGATTTGCCAAATCGTAGCACCAGACACAGTCCATTTCAAATTGTATACGGCATGCATCTTCGGGGGATACATGAAATACGAGATTTGGGAAAGTTGGAGCGAAGGAGTGCAGATGGAGAAGATTTTGTAGAAGCGATGAGTGAACTACATGAACGGGTGAAGTTAAAGTTGCAAGACAGCGTGCAGAAATGCAAGCAACAAGCAGATTTAAAGTGACGGGAAGTCCAATTCAATATAGGTGACGAGGTCCTTGCACATTTACGCAAAGAAAGATTTCCTAAGGGCGCGTATAACAAACTAAAATATAAAAAGATTGGTCCCTGTAAAAGTTTGCGCAAGTTCTTAGCCAACACTTATGAAATTCAGCTGCCATCTGATATAGGCAGATCACCTATTTTCAATGTGGCAGACCTGTTCCCATATACTGCCAACTCAGAGGACAACAGTGTGGTACGACCAGAACGGGACACCCAAGTTGGAGACAGTTCTTGGATGAGGCACATGCCTTCGGTTCAGCCCCATGAGATTGAGAAGATTCTCGATACCCAAGTAGCCAAGAAGACTCGCAGGAAGGAGTATCTACGATACCTCGTCAAGTGGAAGAACCGTCCAATCGAGGACAATTCGTGGCTCGACGTGGCGCAGATACAAAAAGCTGGTTATTCTGTGGAGGAGCTCATGGAACGGAGCCATGACATTTTCTTACCCCAGGAGCCTGATGCAGGAGCATCTGGCTGACAGGATGAGATAACAGGAAGGTTGTTTGGTCTCTGAAGGGGACGGTGGAATAAATTTGCTGAAGGGATAATGTGTTTGTTTTTTATTATTATTATTTAACTAGGCTGTCTAAGTTACGTAAATGAACAGTAATTGGGAACAGTAAAAATTATAATTAGTTAGGATCATTGTTTTAAACAGCTAATTTTGTCTTTATGCTGAATGACAAAGAAAAATTTCTGAACAACACTGATGTAACTAACCAGACATAACCAACAGCGGTTGAGAAAAACTAAGAGTCATCTTACAGTTGTTAAAAGTGGAATAGAACACAGTGTGGGTTTCGATTTTCTGGGTAATGAGAAAAATTGATTATTATAAAATTCTGTGCACTCTAGCATCTCCAGCATTCCTAAATTACTCGATTTGTTTATACAATATAGTATCCATGTTTATGTACAGTGTAGGTCTGTGTGTGATATAATTTACAGGTGTATGGTTATATGCGAATTAAACTACGTTGGTCCAACGAGAGAATAAAGTCTGGACAGAACACAAAGGAGCTCCCAGGACGTGGGATGAAAGACAACTTACAGTTCACAAGAAACCCATAGGCGGAATTATCAAGACCCAACCCAAATTAAATGACAAGCAAGTAATTAATCTCAGGCATTTCCAGGTATGCACAACAAACAAATACTCATAGCTTCATACGTTTAAAATTTAGAGAGAAGAGAAAACAGAATTTCCTGTGCATTCATTCACATATATTGTTCAAGGCCAAAACTGTTCAATAGTTACAAATTCCGTGCCAAATTCCTTGACAAGTTGGGGCAAGATACCACACGGGTTTAGAAACCCTCAACTTAATTACAGACACCAGACAGAGAAATAGAAATTGTAAAGGCTACAGCTGAGACTGTAACTGTCAGCAGCCCAACAAGCCATTGACACACCGACTTGACAAACCCCAACCAGACATTGAACAAAATGCAAGCAAAGCATAGAAAGGTTTCTACCCGTGACAAGCTGGGACCACTAAGCCACCAGGCTTCGAATCACTTTGAGTAGCCAACCAAGCCACTAAGCCCCGAATCCTTTCGAGGAACTAGACCTGTAGTCACAAACAATGTCATAAATATAAGTAATGGTTTGCAAGGAGGGACGAAGCGTATAACATAGCAACTTCAAATAAACATAAGTATTTACTTGATATTGGCAAGCCGTGGCCGAAACAGTTCCACCAGAACACCCTGCTCATGAAGGAGCCAATACATTAGCTAACTGAGAGAAGGAAATGCAAATGCTGATAGCATGGAACCGAATAAATATACCTTGTGAGTGACGAAGGCGCCCGGGAAAGTTGATACCATATTCTGCCCGAAAACGAGGAGGGATGAACAGAACCCTGAAGACTGTCATCTGAAGCAGCTCCAACTAGTAACTGAACCTAGTGACAGGGGAAAAGAAAACACAGGCATCAACATCACTTGTTATAGGAAGTGTAGAGACACAATCGCAGACCACAGACATACGGATAGCAGTAAAAAACAAGAACAGACCAGGGGAAGGCAGGACCTTATCGAGTCGACTTTGTTATCACCACACAAGAAGGAGTGACGTGCGGGTAACATCTTGAGCTAGAGAACGAGCAGCAGAACCCCAGGTCGAAACCTCCAGAAACCACCGAGAACGCAGAGCATACAGAACCCGAACAAAATGTGCAAACCAAATGACCAAGAGAGGGTTTGATTACCCATGCCTAGATGGGACGAGAAATCTGAGGGAGGACAGTTGGCAATCAACTAAGGGCAGAGGTACCAATCATCTGTGCGGGCATAAAGGATTGAAATACTATCATTCAATACAACCGCCAGCGAATCGACCTTTATCAACAAAAAAAATCTGATGTTCATTATTAACGGCCACGTCATTCCCGCATTGATATTCGTGGGAGGGGGATTACGTGGGCTGGACCCATCATTATATATTCACTTCAACTATGTTCATAATTATCTCGCATAATATTTCCATGAACCTCTATATTGATTTTCCTCACTAACTTCTCTTTGCTGTACTCATTATTGCTTCAAAAATAGAATTTTAAGTGTAGCATACTTCATTAAAATTTAAAAATTATCAATCAACTATGACAATTATGAGTTGTCCATTCATACCCTCCTCTGATAGATACTTATGATTCAATCCTCATTTATTTGCTCTCTTAAATATTTGGTCGTTTAATTGGTCTTAACAATCTTCTTCAATCTTTTACAATATTGTACTATACACATTTATATTTCTCAAATTTCTTGATCTTGTACATACAAAATACAAATGTAATGTTAGTCTAAGTTCACATAAAAAAAAAAAAAAAAAAAAAAAAAAAAAAAAAAAAGAAAAAAAAAAAAAAAAAAAAATCATCGTCCACTAGAATAGACGTGTTACCAATAATTATATCTATTGGTTCTCTAGGAAGCTTTTTCTGGAACATTGTTCATAAAAAATTTTAATCATAAAATTTTTCCACTACCCCTCCATCATCACCATTCAACATACTAGGTTTTATTTGATTAGACCACATCCTTAGCTTATGTAGGATACCCTCAACCATCATAACTCTTAAATTATTTCTTATTTACAATGAACCATTAATCACACTATGTGTTTTTTTTTAACACAAACCTTCATTTATCATGAAAAATGATGTTTGGTTTATCATCAACCATCATCAATGTAGTTATGGGGGTATGGTTTCCTTATCATCAATTGCAATCATTACAATGATATCATTTGACTGATGTGCATTAAAAAATAAACCCTTGTGAATTTTAATCTTATATTAATCTAACCATTTCAAAAATGGAACCATGACCATTTTATCTCCATCATTGAAACACACCATTAAGGAGGATCACCAATTTTCTTTGGGATTCCATTTTATTACTCTTTTTTTTGGATTCTTTAATTGTTGTTGCCTCTCAATTTTGAAATATATGCTATTATTATTTTCACTCATATTTTATCTTTCTTATGTTGTTTCATTTTTCTTTGTGTATTTTTATTGATTCGTGTTTCTTGGATTACCAATAGTAATTAGATTTTTTTTTCATGCCTAAGTTCCTATACGATTCATCTTTCATCTTCTTTTAATTTATTTCATTGTATTCTTCTTTTTTTCACAACATTCATTTACTTCTTCTCACAATATTATTTTTCCATCTTGATTTCACTACATCATCTTATCAACTTATGCCTCTTGCTACACTTGGTCAAGAGTTTATCTTTTTCTTTCTTATATTACCCTTATTGTATACTTCTCCGTCTTCTGTCATTTTCTCTAATGTTGTAGAACATAAAAATGTTTCTTATTGGAGGGATGTGTAGGTTTTAACCCCGTACAGAAATTACCTACATATGAATTCTAAATCACAGAAAAATAAACAATGCGAGAGCATAACACATAAAAACACATATGCACAGAGATTTCCCCTTGGATCCCAAAACCGGGACTACCAGCTTGATTTTTCATTATATTCCTTTCAATGTTACAATACATATTTATACATGCCAAAGCATCCAATACCGTGGACCAAAAACCATCATGTCCAATACCATGGACCAAAAAACCATCGCATCCAATACCATGGACCGAAAACCATTGCGTCCAAAAAGCATGTGCGAAAATCATGCACAAACCCATAGGTGGGTCCGCCCAACCTAACATAGGGTCCAAAACCAAAATTTTCTGAGGCGCTGCCCCGGACCCCATAAAGTGGGGTTACGGGTACCCCTCAAACCCCCTGTTAACTATGTGGAAAGAATATAACACAACCCAACACTGGTCTATGGTAAAGAAGCCACCCAATATCTACTTACCTGCACTTTAGGTATCTTAAGAATCGCAAGGCAAGCCTTGCCATCTAGTTCAATGTAGGATGGATACACTCTGCAAGATTCAGGAAGAATAGATGAAAGAAAAAGAAAAATTTACACTCCACCAGAACCGTATCAAGAGATGGTTCAATAAGAAGTCTACAAGGAAAGCTAACTTCAGTGTTGGTGACTTGGTCTTGAAATGGGATAAATCCCATGAAGACAAAGGCAAGCATATGAAGTTCCAGTCCCTGTGGATTGGTCTGTACATAGTCCATGAGAAGCTTGGCCCACACACATATTGTCTGCAATCACTTCACGGGAGGATCGACAACCTTCCTGTCAATGGCCAAGATCTGAAACACTATTTTCAGTAGGCTAGGCCGCGCCTCGCACCATGTACATAGTCTACTTACTACTTATTTTTTTCACTTTGTTTTATTTACTTACTATTTTTGTTTTCATTTTGTTTGTTTGCTTAATACCTTGCTATTTTTTTTCGGAAATAAGTGTTGTCGTCTACTGATTTCTGGCTTTTGAATGATTATGTGGCTGAGATCTAAAAAGACTTGTGACACTGCAACACTTGGTTAGTCTTGTGCCTGTCTTCTTTGTGCTTGGTTATAACCTTTGGCTGATGAAGTCTTGATGGAAAATATGAGCCATCTACAAGGGGAGATTTGGTCCAACCATGAACCTGTGTCCACTCTAGGAAGCCCCATGCCTGTACTCAACCTTTTGCTCTATGTGTTCAAGCTCATCCATCTAGTAGAAATAGAGAAGGGGAAAATCTAAATGAGAAAACCTATGTCAGAGGTCTTACATGCTTCTCTGAAGGAGAAACCTCTTATTCTCTCAATAATTCGGGATCCCTCTTTCACCCCAAAAATAAATAAGTGCATATGCACAGTCCTCAAAAAAATACAAATTCCAAAGAAGAGAAAGTCTTCCTACACAGAGAGGTGAAGCATGCAACTCCACTGGGGTACCGACCAGGCTTGCTAGTAGTGGAGCAATGCATGTGTTCCAGCGTGTCTCTGTCGAGGTACTATCTAGGCCTACTAGTAGTGGAGCAACACCAGAGATGAAAATTCATACTTTGAAAATTTTCAACTCGCAAGCCAAACTACCCTTCCCGATTTTAAAACATTGTGATCAAGCTGAAAATTTTGTTGTGTTTGACTGAGTTGGCAAAAGGTGAACCATGTATGTCCATGGGGTAAGTGGGGGAGCTAAAGTAACCCACATAGCGATTCAATACTCCCCTAAATACCAAGGCCCTGCACTTTCAGCCAACCAAAATAGAGAGGCTAGAGTTCTACCAGTGTGTCGCCAAGTGTTGTAGCGGTTGCAACACCCTCCAAAATTTTGGCCTGTATTCAATTTCGGAGCCTCCCTTGAGTTTTAGTTGATGTTTGCATGCACTCGAGATCACCCCGTGGGCTTGTGTGGTCTTTGCACCCACCTCGTTTGATCGTTCAATGGGCAACTTTTGCATGGTGGTAACAATGTCTCGCTTGCGACCATGTTCTGGTCATACACAAGGTCTTCTCTTTGTGTGTACATGTTGTGTTCGTTATGTAAACATCTGTCTTGCTCACACATAAAGTCATATACATTATCGCACAAGCGTCATCGCTGTCATCCAACGATCAATCACAAACATCGTGCTTGTCAATTCACACCGTCGATCAGTCATGTTGAGCATGTGTGTCTGGATGGTTTGAGTCATCTCATCGTCAAGTCATGTGAGTGTGTGTTTGCAAGGTTTCATATGCACATTTTCACTCTCCCACACACTTAGTCATTTTTTCTAAAGTTTTGATGACTAGATCACCCTTTAACAGTTGAACCTTCACCACACCATCGACTCGACTGACTGTCACCCAGAACAATACAAAAACACCTAGAAAGTCATTTCAAGTTGCACTACCTGCAAGCTAATTAATCAACCCTCCTGCTGGTAAACCAGAGAGTTTGACTGGGCAGTCACCCGTGGACTAACTCCCCTCAAAAATTATGTAGAGGATGCAGATCATGCCCACTCCGCTGACTAAGAAAATAGTGCAAACAGGATGGACAGACACTCAGTGCCCATCCCTATCTCCCTCAGAAAATTTTACAGATTTCCCAGCAAGACACCAATGTGTAGATTTCATGAGAAATCCCTGTACATCCCAGCAGTCCACTTAGCTCAGAAACTATGCAAAGGTGGTTAGCAGGTCAACCTCCTAACATCTGTGCAGTTTTCCCACCAGCAACCCGCTTCCAGCTCCCTCCAGGAACTATGCAATTTTTGTTGCCAAGCTCCCACAACCCACTACCAGCTCCCTCCAGGAACTACACAGTTTTTGTTTCCAAGCTCCCATTGCTCGCTCACTCCAGAAATTGCACAGATTTTTCCTGCCCATCCCTCCCGCAGCCTACACTACTTCTCCCAAAATTTGTGAAGATTTGTCCTCTAGCAGAGCCAGATTCTGCGGACAGTCGCTGACGATCCATATTTCTCGTCATCGTCTCCCAGTGACTTCTGCTCAGTTTTTACCAACAATGCCTAGAACCCGCATCCCAACTTGAAACTTGCCTCGTACAGTTTAGTAACCTTGTCTTCTCTCTTAGTCACTCGCATCTAAAATGATCATGCATCATGGTAGACTAGGAGGTTTATGGATTTTATGTCGTCTCGTCATGAATGAATGCAGGTACAGGTACACAAATAAACATGGCACGACAACGGATGGGATGAAAAAGGGGAGTACATGAAAAAGGATATGTTCACGAATAGGCAAACAAACAATACATACGAAGAGATGTGGTCACAAACATATGACCATGCAAATATGTGTTCCCGGAAAAACAGACGGAAAAACATGCAAATATGTGTTCGCAGACGGACAGATGAACATACACTTTTCGTGAAGGGACGAACATGTCAAGCATGCCAAAGTACAAGAAAGGAGCAATGTGTGAATGCACCATCAAGTGAAACCAACGACCATCAAAGACCCTATGCACCTTTCCATGTAGAGGTGAAGCTATGACACACCATGAGGAAATCCATCACCCAGCAACACTGCAGCTCAACATGCACACTAGTAGCAACACGAATGTACCAACACTATCATGTCGAGTCTTTTCATGATTCATGTTATCCACATCACTACTGTGGGACATATTGTTAATCAATGTAATGTAACATGGAAGTCCAAGAGACCCACTTGTCATATGAAGAGTCATGTAAAGTTGAAAGGTCATGAAAGTCAAACAGTCATGAGGGAAGTTGAACAGTCACAAGGGTTAGTTTTACCCTTGGCTATAAATAGCTCTCATTTGTACATGCAAAAGACTTTCCACCTTAGCTCCTCCCACATAGCCTTGAGAGTCTATAATATTTTATTTGAGGAGTAAGTAGTGGCTCCAACGCCCCGTCCACGGGGTTAGTGATGTATGGTGTATTGATGTGTGTTGGAACTTTTACTTAATTCAGATCCCTACTAACTTTCCAACATGATTTCACACTTGTGTTGTAACTATTTATAAGATTTGTCTTGAACACTTGTAATACATGTTTCTTTAACCTATGTTTAACACTTGAATTCATTCAGTTTTTCTAATACATATATTAATGAAAATGTGTTGTATAAGTTTTTAACATTGTCCTGCCCGTATTGGTTATGTCCCAGACATCAGACAAAACCTTTCACGGAAACTCGTTATAACGACCGTCACACTCACATGAATTGTCCACTGAGTGTTGTACATGCTATCTTCTGTTATGTGTTATGACTGTCATATCCGTGTGGATTGCTCCTCAGGAAGTTGTGCACATCTTGTTGTGTTGTGTGTTCCTAACAAAGTTGGGTTTCCTCCCATCTGACTTGGGACTCACTCCCACCCTCTCTCTCTGTGGTGAAAGAAACTTGACACAAGTAACACTATTAATCACCAGGCGTAGGAATCTCGCTACTTGAAGACAAGCTAGACCTATCCTATGCTAACAAGCAAGAGCTAAGGCAAACATTTAAGATAATGGAAACTAGACCATCATATCGGATGGAAGTCCCACACCAAATGGTTTGAGGTCTAGTTGGGGCTTCATACTGGGGTGATCCCCTGAATGTTGGCGGGTCTAACACCATCAACAGATCACTATCATCATCACCATTATCATCTCATGCCATTTGAGCTCCCATTTAAATTATGTCTTTGTTTTGGGTTTTTTGCGTATCGAGAGAGAAAAACAGATCGTTGAAGCACAAGGACATCAAAGGACCCATCCCACGAAGGCAGATTTACAACACCATGTTGTAGATCTCCTTCACCCGGTGTTACTAATAAAAATATTATTCATTTAAATTCTTATTCTATCAGGTTATTGCATCAACTATTTCTTTTTGTTCTATGTTTTAGATTGAACATGATCTTTTTGTTATAGGATTTTCTTCTTTTGTCATTGCAGATCTAAAGCGTAAACAAACACATCTTTTTATTAGGGTCACTTTTCACGAGTGACTTAAGTGAAGTATTTCTGGTAAACTTGCTAATAATTTTCATATTAACTCACTCTGGCATGTAGCTCTTTCAATTTATTTAGCTTTTGCGAGTGTCATTTTTGTTTTTTCTTACTAGTGCAAGTGTCGCTCTTAACCATTTCAACTCTTGCATGTGTCACACATTTACACATCACTAGATTAATCTATAGCACACTCTTATGCATTAAATGGTATTATATATCATTATAACATGCACTAGACACATTCCTATATCTTAGTGCACTTTTTTATCACAGTCGACACATGTGTCGCAATATAACACTTCAACTGTCGCAGTTAGAAATAAGTGTCACTTTGTTATCGTTTCAAGCTGCAATTGATGTTCATGAGTTCCTTGCATTCCTATGGAATGTATTGATGGCATTCATGTGTGTGATTCATGTTTTAGTATTTTTCAGATGGTTTTCCCTCTCCTACTCTATTGATCCCACATCGAGCCATTTTGGAGCTCTTCCTAGTCCTACTACCCAATGCAAGTTATGAAAACTTCAATCCTTCACCAGGTGATTATCACTTCCTATTCGCGAGAGTTATTGATGATATATCTCCCTCCTAGACTTACGTATTCAGTTTTTCTTAAGGTCCTCCCCTATGGTTTCACATTCAGAACCTTCGAAGCATAGTCACCTCACCCTTGTTGCATGCACTGACTCACTGCAATGAGTTTTGAGAACTCTGCCTTGCATAGCACATGGAGTATTTCTAGTGCCCCTATTCAAAAGAAAACTACACCACAAGGCCTCTTCCCCCTCACATTGAAATGAATACCTTCAACGAAAAGTGCCCTAGCCTTCTCTTGCTTGCCTTAGTGAATTGCACAATTCCTCTTCTCATGAGTCTTCCTAAGTGCAAGGCGCATTTTTAGTGGATTGTTAGTCGCTATTGAAGAAAGTTTAACTAGCATAGGGTGCAGGTTGCATTTCTATGAAACAATCAGCTACTTCTGAAGAAAATTGTGCTTTCCCTTAATCCTCCCTCTCATACATAGCGTATGGCGCTTTTTTAGTCAACAAGGCCTCAACCCTTATCTACTAAACCTCCTTACTGAGCCAAGACTTTTATTGTGTTCCCTCCTCAATACATGGTGCATTTCTAGTGAGTAGTAGGGTCATCCCTTTCTCACTATCAAGCTCAAATTTAATATCATTGTGTCTTACTCCCTTGATCCTATCGCATGTTGCAGTTTTAGTCAACAAGATCATCACATTGTCCCTTGCATTTGCCCACTACACTGGACCTTGAAGAGCCCCACCTCATAACGCATGGAGTATTTCTAGTGAGTAGTGGTTCTATCCTTAGCCACTATTGAGCTCAACTACACCATCCTCATCAAGCCCTTCCTTCTTATTCCTTTCACATTTCCATCACAAGTAGCTTCTTCCATGAGAAAAGTAGAGATAGGATAGATGATTTCAAGACTAATTTTTCCTATGAATGAGTGATCTTCATGGGCATATGTACCTGCTTAAAAAGGCAAGGTGATGCTCAAGGAATATTTCAAGGATGAGGAATAGATAATCACTTGCAGAGAAGGAGCACAAACAAGAATCATCATGAAGACATGAAGCAAATCTTGGACCATGACAGAATGAAGACATTGCATGATAACTTAGAAGGTATTGATGTTGATCCAAGACCCTTTGGAAGGTGAATATGATGAACAAAGTAGATATTTCATGAGGATGGAGACATATCAACAAGGAGAACAAATTTCCATTGCCACATCATCGTGGAGTTCCATGTCATCAATGCCAAGTCATGGCTTGTACAAGTGTCATCACAATGCTATATGTTTCAATGTATGATGCCACATAATTTGTGGATTTAATTATTGTATTCTAAAAATAATGACAAAATGTAAAAGAGGTGGAATTCCATGAGTCATATGTGGAATATGTAAAGTCACATGTGGACAAAAGATTCAAATAGAAGTTCAAAGGTCATTTAGGAGTCCAAGAGTCATGAGGGTAGCTCAAGAGTCATAGGGGAAATGAAAGGTCATTCCTCTTGTTATAAAAGAAACCTCATAACTCAAGTGAAGGGGTTTTGGAGGCTTAGACTTTAGAGAGCTAGCCTTGGCTTCTTCATCTTGGCATAAGAGAGAATATCATTCCTTGGAGAAGCAAGAAGTGACTTAATGTTCCACTATTAGAACTAGTGCCTCACTACTATAACATTGTACTTGGATATTTCACTTAATAATTCAAGCTCATTGAGACAACACGTTTTAATGCATGTATCGTGAATATTGTAAGATTATTATTTAGATGTTTTCAGTATATGTTATGTTCATATGTACTAAGTAAATTAAACTAGTTCATTGGATTTGGTACTTATCTTGTTAAATGTGTGTTGTATTTTCTTTAATGATCATTGTTTCTATGTGAACTTTGCTAGATAACTAATGAGTCTTTCCTTTCTCTTGTGTGCTTCTATTAGGATAGTACTACTACTTTCCTTATAGATACTCACTCTTATCTCCCCTCTCGTGACGGCCTCCTTTTTAACATTATAATTTTTGTTTCACGTTGTCAATTTAATTTTTTGTTCGAATGTTATGTGCATAATCTTTTATGTTATCCATTGAAACCAAGGAAAACCTTAGAGTTATGGTGTTCAAGTTGATACTTTGAATAGGGCTCCTACTTCAAATGGTGTGAGGTCTAATTGGGACTTCTCATTGGGGAGAACCCCCGTATTTTGGCATCATCCAACACCATCAACAACTTCATGATGATGTATTGGATGGGTTAGATGCCATGTGACTGAAGTTTCAATGGTAATGTAATTTGGTTTAAGAATGGTAATGTAGGCTTATGTGAAATTCATGTTTCTATTGAGGGGATAACTAAAGCTTACAAGGTTGATGTCCTTAATAGAAATAGACCATTTGATTGATCATTGTTTTGGTCATCGTGACGAGTGGTTCTCACAACCTAGAAGCCAAGACAACATACTACAAGAATTGTTTTTGTAATTAGAATAGTGTGCTACTAAGATTTTTGAACACACATGACGAACAAGTTGGCACTAAGGTTGAATAAGTGGAAGTGACATAAAGTCTAAATGCGACTTGTATAATGGTTGGGAAACTTATGGGATAAGTATGTCAGAAAGACAAAGGAAGTGCAGAAAACACTAAATAAAATATAAGGTTGGCTACTTCATAAGTCGATGAAGAATATTTTAATGCATCAAGTAAAGTAACGAAGGCACAAAGTATGAAGATGCAAATGAAGATTCCAAGCATATGCATGATTCCAGAGAAGGAAGACTCTAGTTGAAAAGGTAAAGCAAAAGTGATGCACAATGATGGCATGAAACTAGGCTTGTAATTTGTTAGGAATTTTGTAAACCATTTTGAATGCTTATTGTACCTATGTAAGCGTGTAAAGGGTGCATGATCATTTATTCATGACACCCCATAATTTTGGTCTAATATGTAAAGGTCTGGTCATATATGAGTGTTGATTTCCCTAGGTGTTTGTAATCTTTTTTTAATTAGGCCTACCTATATAGATTAATGTACTAGCACATGTAATCATGTATCTTGTATTCCTCTTATGTATAGGAAGGACATAACATCAAGTTGTGGAATCAACCACTTGGATAGGTATGAGGGTGGCAAGTGGACTCATATCTAAGCTAAATGTGGAATTAGAGAAATTGTGTCTTTGATTGACTGGGAAATATGAGATGAAGTAATCTCAGAGTGTAATGGACCAATTTAGTGAAATTTTAACATGATTGATGAATCATGTAGTTAAAAAGGAAGGATTCCTAGAGAATTGGGGACTATAGTGGATGGTACCCATGTATCTTGGTAGATGGATTTATTTTTATATGGACATCAATGATCAGTTGGGTGTAGGTACAAAAGGAAGAAAGAGAAATCCCATATTTAAGAAAGTGCATGTGAAGATATAGTTTTGATCATCAATGTAATAGAAAAGAACAATTGGTGTTAGTGCATGTGATAGTGCATGTGATAGTGCTTGTGGTAGTAATGAAGATGGCAGCATTGAAATTCAATGATGGTGGACAATCAAAGTTAAAAAAAAAATTGTGTTATGGAATAGCCTCGAAACTATATTGTAATATGTGTTGCATGTTTTTGCAAGCAAGTCTATTGCTTATAGAGAATATTTTAGTATGTGCTTCGCATCTCCATGAGTGGAGTTTATAACAGTATGTACCTAAGTCAATGGTGATGTAAGCCTGATGAGGAAATTTGTACCCCATGTAGTTCATGGTAATATGAGACCGCTTTGTAGTGCAAGCTTGTAGTAAGTCGAAACCACTTAAATGTGAATTTTTTGGTCAACTAGAAACCATGTGGTGTGATGGTTTGTGGTCATATAAAACCACTCGATGTGTTTTTTATGGTAAGAAGTGTAATTCCCATACTTATTTTGAAGGTGTAAATATATTTACTTTTGATATTAGGCTGGTGAACCAGATACTTTTGATTACTAGGTTGGTGAGTTGGAATTATATGATGTGGTCTGCATTTTTGCATTTCTCGAGGGTGCCACATGGTGAAGTTAATCCATGCATATAAGAAGTGTAGTTTGATATTGGGGATTATGGAGTTGATCATTTATTCAGTCTAGTTATTGATTACTCAGTGAATTCTAGCAGCTGGACTTTGAAACTAGTTGGGGTGTGGTTATCCAGTTAATCATGGCGAATGGATGGATCTTGATTTTATGTGGGCCCTGGTGGCTCTAGGAGCTTGGTGGATCCAAGAGATTTTTGGCTATGATTATGGTTTGGTGGCTATGGAGCTCTAGTGTGTACTCAGTTTTGGTGATAGTCGGTGAGCCTTGGATGGGATCTGGTACCGACTGTGGGATTGTTTAGTTTAGTTGTCTGACACTTAAACATTGGATAGTAGCAGAGCTACTATAACTATAGGTTGATATTGTTCTATCAAACTGTAAGTCACACTAGAAGGTGGGGACTTCCGAGGGACTTGAGCTATGCCACTTGGGTGTTAGTTAGGGGGATGTGAACCTATGGTTAGAGAGTGAGGTTGCTTTGGTTGGTGCCATGATGATGGCTTTGTTATTGGTTTTCCAATTATTTATTGGAGTTATTGTCCTAGCTCGAGGGTGACATATGCTTGATACTATTAACCACATGGTCTATGGCTAGGTGGAAGGTGGAGTGCACATATCCAGTCAGCGCTTTATTATCAAATAAGTATTTGATTATTGCACATGTTTGTTTGTGTGTGTGCGCGCGTGCTTTGTTATTTCCATTATGTTATTTAAGTTACATTTACTTGATATGTATGATGCATTGGCATGGCACGTAGTTTTTCATTTCATATAATTATAATTTCCAAGCACAGGGTGAAAGTTATGGCATATTTGAGTGTATTTATGCTTCCATCATTAATTTAATTTAATTTTAAGTAGTACTAGTTGAGTGGTGTTTCCCAAATAGGATTCAGGGACATTATATAGTGGTATTAATGCCTAGAGACAACACTATATATGAATTGGGCCAAAATTATAAGTTATCCACCATGTGTTTGATGAAAGTGAAAAAGGTGGAAATAACATAAATTTGAGAAAATATACCATAGAATCATATATGGTAGAGCATAAAAGAAAATATAGATCATATTTGATAGTTTTTTTGTTGATTGGACTAAATTTGAGACAAAATAAAAGGATTACATGTTGTTCGTCAACCATTTGTCAAAAATTTTAATGCTAAGAATGGTGAAAATTCAATTTGGAATCAACATATAAGTGTTAACAAAGGTCGAGCCAACAACATGAGGTTGTATCAGTACCACCGAGGGTGGCCACAGTAGATACATGGCCACAATGAGGATTATGGCCACGAAGCGCCACTAAATTGGTGCCAAGGTCGAGCATGAAAGGAGGCCACAGTCAGTCGTGTGATCGAGCAGTAGAGGTAAAGTAGTGGGTGGTGACATGGAGGTGGGTTGCATGCCATAGGAGAAGTACTAATCAAAATTAGAAAATGGAATGTTGATAGGGAGGTCAGAATCGTAACTGAGAGACCCCCCTTTCTGTGTTAGCAAAGATGAGGGGGTGGCCTTCATTTCAATTTAAACCATCAAATTCTCCCATTGAATAAGCATATTCGAATGAGAGGAGTGGAACCCGATGTTAAACCACAACTATGAGACTCCCCCCTATGATTTCAACATGAGGGAAGAGGGGTCCTCGTTTCAAATTAGGTCATTCGTTTCCCCTGCTAATTTTGCATTGTTGATCAAGTTGAACGTTTAGTGAGACTTACCAAGGCAGGGGTCAGATGAGTCATCTTGAAGGTAGAGTGGGGAGTCATAGGTTAGGGTCATGTGATTTGGCCTATAGGACATGTCGAGATTCAGAGGTTGGGGTTGGGAAAGTTGGCATAGAGGAAGAGTCAAGAGTAGGAGGTTGGAAGAGCTTAGCATCTATTGAATGGCCAAAGCAACCAAGTGGCCAAGTAGCTGAGTACGGGCCCAAGTCACATCATTTGGTAGGTAGGGATTTTGATAGAGATGATGAGGGTTGTGCACAACATACAAACAACAAGTATTGTGGAGGATATGGGTAGGGGTGTGCCCAGAAATTATGAAAGTTTAAATAACAAGCAAGCAGACCACTAGGAACATATGATTGAGGTTGAAAGTAAGCTTAATAATCATCTCATTAATATTTTTAATTGACTAAGGATCCAGTCATAGTTATATTGACTTCAAGTGTCAAAAAGTTTAATTTAAAGAAATTTAAACATTCCAAACCATGCTTAGTATAGCTAGCTATAGGTGTAAAGATAAAAAATATTGAATTGGTTAAAGAATGTCCAATTGAATTGAATGGATTTAGTGGAAACATTAAGTTGAATGCTATTTCACTAGGATCATATGATTGTTTAATAATCATGGATTGGTTAGAGAAACATTGTGCAATTCTTGATTGTTATAGCAATTTTTTTTATTAGCCTATTTTTCTTCCCAGGGTTAGTACCTATGATTCATTATGTTGATTGACCTTTTTCTAGGCCTTAGCCACTCTTTTTTCCAATATTGAGCCTCAAACACACGTATCTCAGCTTATGTGTGTGATTGGAAGCTTCCAATCACATGGGGGACACGTTGTCCAAGCAGTTATAGCCTAAACTTGATTTTTTTGTCTGTGTGATTGAAGCATTTCTTCTAGGAGTTTGTGGTTCCTAGGAGATCAGTTTGACTCATCACTTTATCCTATCTATTTGAGTTGTATGGGACTCATTAATGAGAATATTCTCTAACTTCTCTTTGTCCTAAGCATCTACATTCATCCTACTGGGAGTCCTCTTCTTTCCATTTATACTTGGCCATCTTAGAGGGTGAGGCTACTTTGAGAGTTATGGATACCCAGATTTTTGGAGAGTGAGCTTGAGAGAGTCTATGTTGACATTATAATTCAAACTTGAGGGCTTCATGTTAGTGATTCCTTTATTATAGCTAGGAGACTCTGTCAGAATGAGAAGAGGAGAACCAGAGCTTGAGGTATATTGATTTACTTTCATTTATATGGTTAATAAAAATATATTCTCCTTCCCTTTATATCACTATTTGCAGTAATTTATATGTGTAATTTCTAGATGTTTTGAGCTAACAATATTTTGTGGAAGATCACTTGTCATCTCTGTTTATTTTTTCTTGTGTGTAGGCGTTGGATCAGAAGAAGATGAAATATATCACTTAACTGGAGTGTGGGGATTCTACATCAAGCCTATTGGAGAGGTAAATCCCCTCTACTGATAGAGGCTATCCCTACTAGCCCAAAACGAGTCTAGCAACAATCAATCAATGCTACTCTACAAGTTCCTAATTGCAATTAACAAGTGGGTAATGAACACCTACTTGGATTCCAGCGCTATGTTTGATGAAGAGATGCCGCTCTTGCTCCTTCGCTCCAGCCGGTCACAATCCTCCACTATCCTCATGGGCGGACACCTGCACAAGCAAAGAGAAGACAAACACAAGCGTAAAATCTACTAAAAGCAACTATACATCAGTCAGAAAGGATGTAATTCACATTAACCATTTATAAGACAAATGAGAATGGAACCATAACAGTAGTCATCTATCTTTTATTAATCAAAACAGAGGAAGGTACAACCAAAGTTCTGACGCTGAGTCCTTCTCTGGAGGGTCCAGCCAGCAAATCTCATAAGCATTCACCCTTGAAGGTAGATCTCCCAAGACAAACAACTCTCTCTCTCACACAAGGCAACAAACTTGATAACCTTCCTTAAGCTCTCTAGCAATCCACACTCAACACACCAAATGCCTATTAAGAGCAGCACTAATGCACTATGAATTCCTCTATGTCAAAGTCTATATGTTCCAAACTAGCTGCTCATGGCAATGGTGGAGGCTTATATAGGAGAAGGAGTCTCCATGAATAGTGAAAGGATGAGCTTATCCACAAGAAAGGTGGGTCATTAGGTGAACAGACATGCCATAGAAATGAGGGCGAACTTTACAAAGCCAACAACCAGGTCTGGAGTCATCTGGAAGGCTGGCTGTTAAAACAAACTCGCCCAAACAGGATCAGCGCGAGTGCATAACTGGGCTGGCGCGCTGGCATCGCATCTCAATTACAGAAGAGGTCTGGTCAGTGCGATCTAATACAAGCGGAGGGTGCGCTGTCTATGAAATTCGACCAGCGCGGAAAACTCGTGTGCTTCCGCGCTAGCAGCGCACCAATTACACTATCATCCGCCAGTCAGCGCGGTTATTTCAATAACAGTTGCGATGATCCAATAAACTTAGGCAAAGAGGGTTTTTTGGCCATTTTAGAGAGCATGAGCATGATGGATTTGATTTCATGACACAGTAGGGACACTGACAGGGGGACAGTGACAATTTACTGTGTAACAGATGCACCCTAAAGCATGAAGCCCGAGAGAGTGGGAGGGGTGAAATTCTTTACAAAACTACTGGACCGGAACACCACCAAGAAGAACCTACACGTAGATACAACTGATATTTCAATTACATGTAGTCTAGGCATGGGTGCAGCCATCCAAAAGACATATGAAGAAGGTCTGTGGTATGGACGCAGCCACCCAGTCGAAGATACCATGATGATAAAAGGTATGGTCGTAGCCATCCTAAAAGACTCAGGTATGGGCGCAGCCATCCATCAATGAGTCATGTAATAATGATCCACAAAATCGCAACCTGGCCCATAATAGACTAGAACCAGGGTCTTGCGCTCCATCCAAACCCGAACAAAGTACAAGTCCAAACATGTGAATACAGGAGTCGAAGTCGAACATGCTTGAACATCGTTTGATTACCAGCCAATGATGAAAGCTGTTAACAGACGCGAGAGGGGCTACCAATAATTACGATGGTCCTCCAGGTACTATAGGTACAATCCACGGTGTGCGAATAAATGAGCCGGTGTCGAACACCCGTAGAGTTATTCGATCGGAGGCCAATGATGAAAACCTCGCGTCGAACACGAAGAACCTGCCATTGAGGCATGCAGGCCCCAAGGTACCGGAAGGGAGTCTCTAGGCCACTTTCCTGGATAATGAGCTGAAGTCGACAGGAAGTGATCTTGTCGAAGGTGGGCCATAATGTTTCCCACATCATCGACACGAGACGGAAAGAGACAATATGTTTTGTGTGAAATATCAGAGGGAGGTTTATACTTGCAGAGGCCAACTTCTCTTGAACATATCGGCGCACAACGACGGATTTGGCAGTATTTGAGGTCAAATGATCAAGGTTCATGATGACAGGACAATGAGCAGATGAATGGTCAAATAGGATAACCCAACCATGGAGGCAAATTGTGAATGATGATGAGATGTCCCCACCCAGACACGAATGCAACAGTGCCATGTTCAAGAGCGACATACTGCCGATGACGACGATTATGATTCCTTTATTTCCCCCACCATTTCTGGCGAGTACCCCGGTTATTTTTGGATGACAAGCTTGACGGGGATAGCATGTGCTTGAGGAGCATCATTTCGACGGAGTCCGATGTCATTAAGCTTTAACGAGTCTGACAAAGGAAGAATTCGGCGTCTTTTCATGTTTAGAGAGTTTGAAAAGACAGCGAAAAAGAAAACTCCAGGGGGTGCTTTTTTGTAAAGTTGTGTCTCTCGAGCCCGAAAAAGTATAAAATGATGCTCAAAAGAACCGCCCGGTCATTACGACCGAGGAGTACTTTTCGTAAATAGTGACTTTGACCCGAAAAACTAAAAAAGCGGTCAAAAGTACGTCGTTTTAGAGCCAATAACGAGTGCGAAACGACAAACACCCGGCGATCTTTGTTAATTTAATCGGTCGAAAAAAGAACTTTAAAAGCAACTGCCTCTCGTTCCTTTTAACGAGCTGAAAGGAGGCTCGGCAATCTTTTCTTGTTTTATGTCGGAAAAGAGCTTAAAGACGACATTTTTTGGGACCAAGTGTATATGTCTCCGCCGTGACTTTGCCGATTCCGAGGACCTGCACAAGGAAATCACCCGCGTAAACCCGTTTGATATGTCGAAAAACATAATAAAACATGCATCAAAGCATAACATAGTGACATCAGGATTAAATTCATGATAAAAGGTGACAAAACCCACTTTTACAAAGTTAATTTAGAACTTTTTACCATAAATAGGGGGGTGAAAAATCATTTTTACCATTTTACCATTTGAGCTTTGGAGAACGTTGTAGAACTACAAAGTTGACGGAGCAAATTCTTCATCATCCGGACGTCGTTCTTCCGACCGCTGATTCCAGGTAAGTCCCTCTTGCCTTGCGCTCCATTTTGAATCCTTTTTCAAGCATTTTCACCGTAGGATTTGGCCATTTGGCCAAATTTTTTGAACGTAGGTGCGCTCTCAATCAGCGCAGATTCGCCCATCGGGTCCGCACTGACCGATATCACCAGCACACACCACTTTCCGGGTCAGCGCGGAAAACCCGTGTCCTTCCGCGCTGACCCAGAGAAAAATACACAGGGCCGCCTTTTCCAGCGCGGCTGTTTTAGAAACAGTCGCGCTGGCACTGTGAAAATCATTTTTTTAGAATTTAAATGGATAATTTTCAAATGCAAGCAGCCTAATGCTTTTGGGTGATCATGCAGGACACAATGGCCTTTGTGTGGCAGGAGAGAGCCCACGATAATGAAGATATGGCCGCTTTCACTGATGTCGGATGCCGAAATGCAATGCGGGCATGCGGTTTGCTCAAATTCTTTCTCACTCCACGCTTGAGGGCTCAGCTAGACCTCCTAGAGCTTTTGATCAAAGCCTGGAACCCAGTGGATGGGAAATTTACCATCTGAGGCCGTGACATAGAGTTTGACTCCTCGGACATATATTTTTTGACTGGATTGTCTCGCCGAGGTGTGATGCCCATCCTGGAGGGGCAGCGACCTAGCAGCGAGACGCTTGATCAGTTGATGGCCCGAGTGTGCCCACAGGCGGTCAAGACATGGAGCGAGAAAGCAAGCATACCGTCAGTGGGTGTTGGACCCAATGGCGACATAGTCCTTCGTACTATACTCTTCCTAGTGACGCGGGCAGCAGGTAGTCTGGCCAACCATGAGGCCTCAAAGGCCAACCTGTTACTAGCTCTCGAGTGCTTACAGCCCACGATTTTCAACTGGGCAGCAGCTGTGACCAAAAACATGAAGAGACAATTGAGTAACTGCCGACGTGGAAAGTCGAAGCAGTTTGGCTACGGATCGCTCTTGCTTCCGCTCATGTTCAAGCGGGTGCCGGCCCTTCGGCTGTAGACCATGGTGGTAGATCCGCCTAACAGTCCACGGGAGACGAGGGCCACCAAATGGGCCCGGGTCATGCCACGTGGAGGTGGTGGTCGCTCAGTGTCCTGGGGCGTCTTCTTCCGAGAGTGGCTAGATTGCCAGGTTATCTTCGTCGAGGACTGGCCATACACTGGTATCGACTTCCGTGGTGATCCCGACATGTCGCTGCCTGCGGGAGAGCAGTGGGACGATGGACGTAAACACTTGATCTCTTTTTTTATTTTAATCTTTTGTAATGTTTTTGAATTTTTTCATGTACATGTCTTAATAAATGCTATGCTGTGCATATGTGGGACCCTTGAGACCCCTTGGCTTGGCCCCATAGGCATGGAGAGAGGGGCAAGGCACTGCGATCTTGGCCTTGGCTCCTACAGCAGGCGACCAGACAGAGACTGTGGTACACAACCTTGAGGGTTTGCTGGCAGGAGTCCCAGATTACCAGGGGATCGAGGAGGTCCCCCTAGCTGCACAGATCCATACAGTGGGTGTGGAACCCAGGATGCACCGCCTTTTGAGACGGGTGGCACGAGCGGTGGCATGCTACAGAGAGCATAACCCACTGTAGTAGATGCCTAGGTTTTATTTTCCACTGTTGTTTTTGAGGCACACGTCTCAGATGTACTGAGGACGTCGGATTTATTGAGACATCTACACTTATTTTTGAGTGCCTTAGTGCGCCACACGATATATATATATATATATATACCGATTTTGGATGGATCTTTTACATGTGATGATGTTTTGATATGCTATGCAAATGTCTAATACAAATGTGATCTAATGTATCAGTTGCACAACATACGATCCATGTATATTTATATTTTTGGCAAGCTTAAAAGCACACACACACATGTGAACTATGCTTGGAAAAGAATTTATTTTCATATGCTTATGTTTATTCCTAGATGGATCTTTTCTTCACGTAATGATGTGTTTTATATGCTATGCGACTGTTCGACACACATGTAATCTGATGTATCTACATGCATAACAAACGACCCATCGCGGAATGTATCCTCACACACACATATATTTTATTTTTATGAAAGCTTGAAAACACACATGAGAACCACGTATGCAAAATATGCTTTATGAGAAATGAAACGGGCATGCCCCCCAGCATCGTGTCTCAATTTGAGGTGCATGCCCCCCAAGCTTCAGTCCATTGAAATGGGCTGAAGGTTGACATAATGATTATGGTGCTCGAAATGCACGAGCTCACGTTTCATTGTTTTAACGAGGTTGACATAATGGTTATGAACTATCCTCGGATACAAGCCATTTCATTATTTTAACGAGGTTGATACATTAGCAAAACTATCCTCGAGACTCTTTGTTTCATTTTTTAGGGAGCTTGACACAAGATTAGGAACTACGCTCCGCCCGAACTTCATCATAATGAACATGAAGTCGGGGCTTCCGAGAGTGGCGCTCCCGGTGGGAGGTCAATGTCTCGGAAGTCAGGGCCCAATGCCCCCAGGACACTATGCACGATGGCGGCATTGCTGGATATAGGCATGGGAGAGGTGGCCACGTAGTTGATCTGGGGTGAGACAGATGCAACCGGTGGATGAGAACCAGGAGGGAAAGGCAACTGTGCCGGAGGGGCTTGTGGATGAAGGAACGATAATTGATCGATCGTCACTATTCTTCCATCGTGTGGAAAGCAAACCACACGGAAAAGTGAAGAAACAAGGGCTCCCATGGCATACACATAGTCACGACCAAGGAGAAGACTGAAGTCTAAAGATCCTTGGGTAACCGAGACGTCTATATAGACAGTCTTGCCTCCCAAGGTGATAGGGAACTTTGGAAGGATCCCTAATGGTTGACTCGTTCCTCCGTCAAAAGCGGTGAGATTCGGTGCAACAGGGACAAGCGATGGGGAACCCAAAGCTCGCCAAGTAGTAACGGGCATGAGACTAACCGATGCTCCCTCATCTAACACAGTGCCAGGCAGCGCTATATGGGAAGCATAGGCGGTGACCCAGAAAGGCACATGGGATGGAGGGGAGGGTAGTCAAAGCTCCAATCGAAGGAAACGACCGAACTACTTGGTGGGGGACCATATGGTTGCCCCCCCTGCTCGGAAGGAACCGAATCACGATTCTCTGGAGAAGCTGGGATGGGAAAACCATCATCGAGCTCAGGAGAATCCAATGAGACGAGAAGACAATGGGAATTTGACTCTTCCGAAACAGAGTGGATGACACTCTGTCCGACCAATGGTTGGTCGGGAATGGGCTGGGCACAGCCAGGTTCGGGAAGAGGGGCCTGGACAAGAGGAGAATGTGAATCAATCTCCTTGTCGAGAGGTGAATGATCTGCAGCTGCAGAAAGGCGTTGATATCCAACGGGGAGTTGGGGTGAGGGAGCTGGGAGACTTTCCAAAACAGTGGAGGCTTTATCCATGAGTGGACAAAGGTGAAGGGGATGATTGCCTTCACAAAGTTTGCAGGGGATTCGAATCTTCCCATTCCCTTTACCATTCCCAACTGATGAGGTAACATCGCCGTGAGCTTCAGTGGACGATGAAGGGCGGGCCGGATCACGATACCATACTTCTAAGATCCTGGGAATGCCAGGACAATCACGAAGAAGATGGTCCTCCTTGCATAATCGGCAAGGAAACTTAACTTTCCGCGGAGGAGCGGAAAGGGGCCCGACTTCAGGTGTGCTCGAGGGAACAACAGTTGTGCTTGTAGCCTCTCCCTTAGGAGACTTCTTCTTCTTGTTCTTCTTCTTCGTCTTCTTAGCCACCTGGTTATTTGAATCGAAACTTTCACCAGGCGAAGTACAAGAAGGAGACGTAGAAGTAGACGTCGAAGGGGAGAGGTCCACCTTAGGTTCAAAATGATGTTGTGCAGGTGGAGGGACTGACGGAGTATCAGCTGACACGGTAGGGACCAAAGAGGTTGAAAACAACCAAACAGGCAACCCGACAGTTAACCCTGGAAGGGATAACATCGCCATATAAGGAGCGCCAACATTCCCAAGAGGAGGGGAATGACTAGGGCTCCCGTCAGGAGGGGAACCTAGGTTGGTGAACCCTAGAAAAGTTGCGATAGCAAAAGGGAGACCTACTCAAGCAATTAAACACAATATCTAACCAGGTAAAGTTATCGTGGCCAAATAAATTTTTAAGACACGAGAACTGAACTTGACCTTTTCATGTTTCGAGAGTCGAGAAAAGGACGAAAAGATGACTCTATCTCCTTCGAATATTTAATGAGCACGAAGTGACAAGACACTCACTTACACCTTTTCTTTTAGGGAGTCTGAAAAGGATCAAAAGTAACTGCTCTGGAGATTCTAAGCAAAAGGTACAGCCAATCCGTAAAACTGCTTATACACCTTTCAATCATATGAGAAACCGGACTTTCCGTACTGCAGTCAATCTTCCCGAATGCTATGTTCGGTGCGTTACGGTTCACAAGGTGGCAGACTCGGCTTCCTATGGATAAAGGATGCAAGCCTAATGGAGTCTCCCCATATATATGTGATGGTACGTGGGAGCCCAATCCGTACTAGCACTTATCGTTTCACCGTGGAGGAATCAACCAACCACTCAACAGTAAGCCACTAGATTTAAAGACACTGGAACACGTCTCTAGCCTAGACCTCTAGATGTTTGCGTTAAGTTCCAATGCGTTTTTAGATAAATTTGGTTTATTTTACGGTTGATACTTGAATTAAGTTTTAGTTTCAGGTCCTACCGTATGATCTCTCAAAAACACTTAAATGCAACTATATGCCAAAGAACATCATTTTGTTTGATGAATTCTAACTATGAGAGGGTTAAGAATCTTTCAATCAAACAAAACGAATTCAAGCAATCACACAACCTAATGCAACTAACAGTAAGGAAATGAAACTTTTCTTTTGGAAGCACAAAACAACGAAACGTTCTTTTCCTTTCAACTATTAAATGCAAAAGACACTAGTTTGCTTTTCTTTTCAATGACATAAAAGTGCTCTTAAAATGAGTTAGAGAGAAAGAAACACTAAGTGAAAGACTAAAATCACTCAATGCAAACACAAGACAATTCCTAAGGCACTCAAACCAGTTTCCCAAACCAAAGGAAAACAAGGGTTTATGAGCTACGTGATCTAAGCTCAGCAAGACACCAAGGAATTCAAAGGAGGAAAGCAAATCACTTGGAACACAATCAAACACTTTCAACAATCACTGAACGAATGTGAAAACAAAAACAAAGTTGGCTGGTCAACCAAGAACACAATCCCGAACGGGAGGCTTGACACACACGGCCACTAGATGTCCTAGGGTTTGAGTGTGAAATCAATGGAGAAAAGCGAACACCCGAAGGATAAGAGTTCAAAAACAGAGAAGCGACGATTCAACACACTTCAGCAATCGCAAAAGTCAAGACAAAATGCAAACCAAGCAACGAAAGCAAAAGGAAGGCTTTGCAAAAACTGAAAACAAGCAACAAACAAACCCTCGCGAAACAAGGCTTCGCAAGCAAGCGTGTGACAACTCAGACAAAATAAAACAAGTGAAAAGCCAAGTGGAAAAAGCAGGGGACAGCCAAACCAAGAGGTTTAGGAAGCCAATTTGGACAAAAAAGAATTTTACAGGATCAGCGCGGGTGACCCCTCAGCAGCAAAGCGATGATAAAGAAATGCCTGTAGCAACTTTGCACTGTCAGCACGGAAGGACACGGATAAAGGGCGTTGTCCCAAAAACAGGGTCAGCGTGACTGTTAAATGTATAAACGCGATGACAGGGAAAGAAAAGAAGTAACTGTGCGATGTCAGCGCAGCTGTTCTGAAATAAAACGCGCTGAGGCTAAAAACAATCAAAATTGAACCAAAAATCCCAAAACCAAGGCAACAGGCTTTCAAGACAATTAAAACAGTTCCCAGGATGAACTAGGAAACCAATCAACAGCAAATCAATCCCCAATCTTTGATAAGAAAGCAATAATCAAATCAAAAAACAAGGATGAACTACAAAGAGACAAGCAAGCTCCCCAGCAGAGTCGCCAAATTGTTGGAGAGGTAAATCCCCTCTACAGATAGAGGCGATCCCTACTAGCCCAAAAGGGGTCTAGCAACAATCAAACAATGCTACTCTGCAGGTTTCTAGTTGTGATTAACAAGTGGGTAAAGAACACCTACTTGGATTCCAATGCTATGTTTGACGAAGAGATGGTCCTCTCGCTCCTTCGCTCCAGCCGATCACAATCCTCCACTATCTTCGCGGGCGGACACCTGTACAAGCAAAGAGAGAACAAACACAAGCGTAAAATCTACTGAAAACAACTATACATCAGTCAGGAAAGATGTAACTCACATTAATCGTTCATAAGACAAATGGGAATGGAACCATAACAGTAGTCATCTATCTTTATTAATCAGAAAATAGAGTAAGGTACAACCGAAGTCCTGACGCTGAGTCCTTCTATAGAGGGTCCAGCCAGCATGTCTTCCAAGAATTCACCTTTGAAGTAGATTCCCCAAGTCAAAGAGGTCTCTCTCTCACATATAAGGCAACAAACTCATAACCTTCCTCAAGCTCTATAGAAATCCTCACACAACACACCAAATGCCTACAAAGAGCAGCACTAATGCACTAAGAATTCCTCTATCAAAGTCTATATGTTCCAAACTAGCTACTCATGGCAATGGTGGAGGCTTATATAGGAGAAGGAGGCTCCATGAATAGTGAAAGGACGAGCTTTCCCCTAAGAAAAGTGGGTGACCAGGTGAACAGACATACCAGAGAAAGGATGGCGACCTCTTACAAAGCTAACAACCAAGTCTGGAGTCATCTGGAAGGCTGGCTGTTAGAACAAACTCACCCAAACAAGATCAGCGCGGGTGCAAAACTGGGCTGGCGCGCTGACATCACATCTCAATTACAGAAGAGGTCTGGTCAGCGCAATATAATACAAAAGGAGGGTGCGCTGTTTGTGAAATTCGACCAGCGTGGAAAACCCGCGTGCTTCCGCGCTGGCAGCGCTCCAGTCACACTATCATCCGCCAGTCAGCGCGATTATTTTAATAACAGTCGTGATGATCCAATAAACTTAGGCAAAGAGGTTTTTTGGCCATTTCAGAGAGCATGAGCATGGTGGATGTGATTTAATGACACAGTAGGGAGACTGATAGGGAGACAGTGACAATTTATTGTGTAACAGGGTACTGCCCCCAATCCCCCGCCAGGGGGGCTCATAAAGATCATTGACCCCCCCCTAAGACTTCCCTTGCAGCACAAATATTATGGCCGATGTTGCCACCACATTACAAACTTGGGTCTAATGCGGGGATACCTCTGAATAAACAAGATAATCAGGCTCCACACCCAACAAATACCTTATGGAGTGAACATGCTAGGAAATCGCCCTAACTAGGGAATTATACTTATATTTTATTTTCTTTAGAACAAATCCTATCCACCCATTAAAAAAACAACAAATATTACCTCCATAAGAGACTCAACCTAGCTCATATGGATCTAGAGATTATGGGAATTTATTTTATTGAATCTTGACCTGAACTTCAGATCTATACAACCCTCAAACTGCAGTTACCTGAGTCAATATTACACTTACGACTACTTCTATTCTGGCCCTAAATTTTGGTGCAGGCCCTCCTCCATTTGTCTTGGTCTTTATCACATATCTTGCAACCTAATAACCACAAAAAGACAAGGTATCAACCCTCTCTATTATTTCTTAATTTGATGTGGCCTTCACACAAAAACACCACTGAAATCACATTCCCAAATTCTCATCAATCGCCTCTCTTGAGCTCTATATACCATAAGAGAACCAACGTTAGTATGCCATCCTACTTCCTATATCGAACCCATTAAGGTATGCAACACTCTTGTGAACCATCACATGATGATATTTCTCTTGGTGGATGATCATGGCCTCTCTTTAGCAACCCTTACTCATCCCTCTAACTTCACCTACTTTACGACTACATCTCTCCTGGCCTCCTTGATCAAATGAGCTCCTTCTCACTTGATGTTATTTCCTTCATACTAATGCCTCATTAAATAGCTTTTCCTAGCTATGCCTCTTAGGAACCCTATAGAACTTACAATATTTATCCACTTAGACCTTCGGAAATATTAATTTTCCTTTTTAATTTTCTTCTAGATTTTAAACCCCATCTGGGGTCCAAAACCCCTTCTCTTGGGTTCTTTTCCCATAAATCCTTTTGTGACCAAACTCACACAAAACCATCTCACTAGGCTTGTGGAGTACCTCCCAAGCTACACAATTCAACAACATAGTCTAGTTGTAGTAAACATAACTTGTTCAAGCTCTTATTCAAGCAAGGACTTGGTTGGGTTCCCAAGTTGCAAAATTAAGGGTAGTTGTGAGGGCATGATAACCAAGGAGGATCAGGGCATAACAAGGAATGAAAAGGCACACTAACACATGCCAGACAATATCAATGCATGTTGAGGAGTGTTAGGGAGTGTCGAGGCATCAAAAGGGAGAATTGGGTCAAAATTCATGGAAATGAACAAATAAGAATGTGTGTCAGGGAGTGTCATTGAATTCAAGTGTGCCAACAAAGTGTGTTAGGAGAAGTTCATAATAGGATTTGCGAGAGGCAAGCCTATGGTTACAATAAGGGACTTGATAGAGAATTTTAGACAAAGGGAGAATTTGTGCTAGGCACAACACCGCTTTTCCTTTAGCTATTATTTTTATATGACATGTGGCACATTTTGGCCAAATGCTCATGTTTTTAACTATTTTAGTCAACTGCATATTGTACATTGTTTTGTATAAGTTTTTAGACACCCAGCTTGTGCTGACTTATATCATGTGTGTCTTGTGCATCTTGTGGTTCTTGTAAACTCCTAGTTAATTCTCTATTGTTTATATGAATTGGACATACATGTGAAATATTGTTTGTGTAAGCTATGTTTCTTAGTTGTTTTATGGCCATGGCTAGATGTGATACTTGTCTTGGTAAGTTCTTAAGTGGGATAGGTTGAGCTTGGACATGAGTGGCCTAAGATGAGTTATAGGAAGTTCTTATGTGAACAAGGCACAATCTACTTGTAATAGGTGCAATTGGTCAAGTTATTGCAGCTGAAGTAGGCCAATGTCACATGAACTGTAGTAACTAAGGACTTGATTGGGTTCCCAATTCGTGAAAAAATGTAAGGCTAGTTGTGAGGGTGTGAGTGCCAAGGCATGCTAGGGAGTGCTAACATGTGTGAGATAATGCAAAGGCATGTAGAATATGTTAATATGTGCCAAGTGCTAAGGCATGCCAAGATGTGCAAGGGTGTCACAATACATGCCAGGGACTATCAAGGAAACAAAAAGGAGAAACAAGTTAAACTACAAGGAAATGAACACATAAGAGGGTTAATAAGTCATCAATTTACCTCTTCCAAGAGGGTCATGGTAGGCACACAAAAAATAGGTGCCAATAGTTGCCACGTGCCAAGTATTATTGCATTCTAAGTGCCAAATATCCCTCTATTAGTTCTCATATACTTTCTAATATTTGATTTCAAATAACTTTAATATTAAACCATGCCAAAGCATACCAAGGCATCTCAATGAATGATAGACATGCTAAGACTTGTCAACCACCAACATGTGGCAAGTGCCTATATGTGTTAGGGAGTGATACACATGTTATGAAGTGGGAAGGCATGTCGAAGAGTGCTAAGGTGCACCATAGAGTGCTAATGCATGCTGAGGAGTGTTAGGGAGTACTAGGAAAACACAAGGTAGCACTAGGTCAAAATGCATGGAAGTGAATGAATATGAGAGTGTGTCGGGGAGTTTCAATGAGTGCTAGTTGGCATGACAAGGATGGAATGACAAGGTATGCTAAGCATTAGTAAGACATTTTAGGGAATATCAAAGCATGTCAAGAAGTGTCAGAGTGCACTAGGGAGTTCCAGTGTGTGTTAATGTGTGCCAAATACTACCAAGGCATGCCAAGACATGAAATATTCTAAGGCATGCTAGGATGTGCAGGGTTCCAGAGTATGCAAATATGTGCTAAGGAGTGTCTAGGAAACACAAGGAATAACCGAGCTAAAATGAAATGAAATGAACACATAAGAGGGTTAATAAGTTAGGACTTTATCTTTTTCAAAAGGGTCATGCTAGGCACACTAACAATAGGTTCCAATACATGCCAAGTGCCTATGTGTGCCAAGTGCTAATGTATGTTAATGCACGCCAAAGTGTTCTGGGGCATGCTAGGGACTACAAGGCATGAAAACACATGATATGAGAGTTCTATGTTATGTTAGGGCTTGCCATATGTGCTTGGGTGTCCTAGTCACACTAAGATGTTCTAAGTACAAATATGTTCCAAGACATGCAAGGTGCCAAGGAATGTTAGTGTGTGCCAAAACATGTTGATATGTGCCAAGAGTGTTGAGGAGTGATAGGTCTCTCTCATTAATAGAATTGAGATATCTTGATTATGTATTAAATAATTTAGTTCCTAAACACACTAGTGGAACTTATCTAAAGGGAATTTTTTAGATAATAATCCTAATAGAGATGAATCATGCATTGAATCATAGGAAAATTATATTTTCATTACTTGAGGGAAATGATACACACTAATTACTTCTTAACAAATTGACTACAAGGCATGCCAACACATGATAGGGTAGTGTTATGCTATGCTAGGGCATGCCAACATGTGCTTGGGCGTCCTACTCATGGAAATATGTCCTAGGTACAAAGATTTTCTAGGTACAAAGATGTTCCAAGACATGCGAGGTGCCAAGGAATGTTAGTGTAGTGTTCCAAAGTATGTTAAGGTGTGCCATGAGTGTTGAGGAGTGCTAGGTATCTCTCATTAATAGAATTTATAGATCTTGATTATGTATTAAATACTATAGTTCCTACACACACTAATGGAACTTTATTTAAAAGAAATTTGCTAGATAATAAGCCTAATAGAGATGAATCATGTGTTGACTCATAGGAAAATTATATTTTTATTACTTGAGGGAAATGATACACATTCATTGCTTCTTAACAAATTGACTCACTATTATAACCACTATGACCTTGGACACATAATGAAAAACACTCCACAACAATGGTATTAAATCATTATCTTTTGACAAAAAAATATAGTAACAGGTACATAGAGTCATCAAAAACTCATTGGAATGATCAGTGATGACAAACATTTTTTGACTGTCACCCAAAGTAACCAAAAAGATCATTGGTGAGGGCTAATAAAATATTGTCACTAGAAGTGTCAATGAAGGGAGAATTAGTGATGGGCCTTTAATGACCCTCACCAAAAGTGTCCCCAAAGAGATAATTAGTGATGGACCTTTAACAACCCTCACCAAAAGTGTCATTGAAAATGGCTTTGGTGACAAACCTTAAAACAATATCACTCTATACACTTACAATAATGATTTTTTAAAGACCGTAACCATATGCAACATTGGTGACGAACCTTAAAGGTCCTTCATAGGCATGAAGCGTCATAAAAAATTCATTGGAATGATCAATGATGACGAACATTTTTTGACCATCACCAAAGTAACCAAAAAGAGCATTGGTGATGGTCAATAAAATATTGTCACTAGAAGTGTCACCAAAGAGAGAATTAGTGATGGACCTTTAACGACCCTCACCAAAAGTGTCACCAAAGAGAGAATTAGTGATGGGCCTTTAACAACCCTCACCAAAATTGTCATTGAAAATGGATTTGGTGACAAACCTTAAAGGACTATCACTATATACACTTACAACAACACTTTTTTAAACACTGTCACCATATGAAACATTGGTGACAGACCTTAAAGGTCCATCACAGGAATGTCCCTCACCAATGACCTTTTTTCTTGTAGTGATATGTACATGACTAACCTTAATAAAACTAGCATACAAATTTGAAACCACTGAAGTATACTTTCATTGCAAAATGCAAGATCTGTCAAACACAAATCTTAGCATACACATTATTACTGTCACACGTCATTATACCATCACCATGTATCTATCAAACAATTAACAAATTAAGCACTATGTATTATTTTCAAATCTTTTAGATTTGATCCATGTCCATACTCCCTATTGCACACATGTTTTAGATTAAATCATTCATAAAAAATCCATCACTTGTACACAGAACACCTTCATCTCCATTTAATTATACAACTTAAGACTAATCCTGTACCTTAGGCAAATCCCTTAATAATGTCATTGGTATTCTTTGAAGGGGTAAAATAATTATTGTCACACTCATTACTATGGGCCAATACCATGGTAAATAACCTTGATATTCAAGTTACCATGCTGTAGATTATGTATGTGACTTTTCTTTACAATATTCACATTTGTACGTGATCTTGCTTTAGATGACCCGTGTATACTTTCTCAAGGTCGGTAGTTAGAATCCATCGGTCACTGAACTTTCTTTTCTATGTTCATACTAGTGATAGAATCTGCATAACCATTATGTTGACATCTTCATCAACTAGGTTTCCATCAAGGAAAACACATTAGGCATAATGCCAACACTCTAAAGGATCATCCCCTATTTATGAGAGTTTTGGAGTTGCTGAAGAAGTTGTTGAACAAACTCGTTCAAACTTTTCCTTTTTGAAAATTGCAATCAATTGTCCATAGTTTTCATGTTTCTTATTTTGTTAAATTATTATGGATAATCATTTTTCTCTTTCTTTTTGTACAATCTAATTCATAAGTATAAACATGTTGAGTTTTTGGCACATTGAGTTTTCTTTTGAGTGCTTGGATGTTAGTGTCCCTAAACTTAATCCAAGCTTGTATAACAGTCGAGTTATTTGGATTTACTCCCAAATTGATAATAGTTTCCTCCAAATCTTCAATCCTCACGTGTTTAGTTCTCATTGCAATCTTTTCTTGCTTCAATTTATTCATAACCTTTCTAAGTCTTTATTCTAAATTGGAGACATTTAAAGTAATATATATTAGGATTTTGAAGGTTATTTCTTTAGTTTGTTTATGAAAATAAATTTGATCTACTAGATGAATTTTCTTTAAATAAATGGAAAATTGTGTTTCCTTGTAATGCTATGTAGTATTGACATTTTGGGCTTTTGGTTATGGAAATTCCTTATTAAATTGTTTCCTTTCATGATCCAAGGCAGAAAGTTACCTTGTTTGTGATAAGCTTGAACCTTGCTTCCATATTTCTATATACGAATGCTATTTCATCTTGATATTCTTATTTTTATTTCCTTGAACTAAGAGTAAATATTTTCTTTCTTTCTTTTTGAAGGGGATATTCTAGAAGATGATGGTTCTTGAACCTTGGTGGCTATTGGTAAGAGCTCCCATTGGAATGTAAGGATGCTTGAAGTATCTTCCTCTATGTTTGTAATTGTAACTAAACCCTTCTCATCTTCAATTATTGGCCTCCTTTGTTAACTTTTCTCTTGACTTTTAGTACCTACGATTGAACAATATTATTGTGTCTCATCAAATCTTCTCTTGAGCTCCTTCTATTTTGGTTGTGGTGTTTCCAAAATTGTTTTCTATGAATTCTAAACCACTTCTCGTCTCATTCATTTAGTTCGAACATGATCCTCTTCCCAGCCATATCTATTTGCACACTACTGAATTTAAGGTTTATGAACATGTTTGTATGGGGTTGATCCCTACTTTACCCTTTTTGTAATATGATCTTGTGAGGATCATAATCTTATACCTCTCCTTGAGGAAATTTCATTTGTTTCAACATTTCCTCAAAATCTTGTATTGGTGTTCCTTTGCTAAATATGAAGGGTCCAACCTCCATCAATTTGAAAAAGTTTAGGTGAATTTTAGACAAAAAATGAATATGTTTTGACCCAAGGCTCTATATGATAAATTATAATGCAAACAACTTCATAGAAATAAAACTAGAATCATGTAAGGAGGAAGTTCATAACAATATATTCTGATCTCTCTAAATTCTTTAAATAAATATCAATCACCTAATTTCGTATTTGAGATGATATATAGGATATTTTTAACTTTAGGAAACATTATTGGAGGAAGCTCACCAAATAATAAACCATCTTAAACTTACAAGAATGATTAAAAAATTTGGAAAATCCTCAAATCATGCGAATGCTTTCTAAAAATTGGTGTCCAATGAATTATAGAGATGGAATTTCCTCTAAGATCTTGCGTATGCAATGGACCACCTAAAGATGTAGGATATTATATACAAGGAAAGAATTATACTTAAAGGACTTAGTGAGACTATAATGGGATAATTGGGCTATTGATAACATTAGCCAAATATTGACTAAAGTAAAACAAATGCAGGATTTCCTAGATAGTGACAAAGGAGTTAAAAACCATAAGATATTGTCATGTATAGTTTTGTCATCATCATACCCTAGAAAACAATAAACAATTGATAAAATGTTCCATGACATTTCAAGGAACATAATAAATGGATAGTAGGGCCACATTCTCACAACTAAGATTTCAAAGGAAAAAAACTCTAGAACAAGGTCTTATCTTCAGGAGTTACCTCATTCTAGAATTGAATCGACAAATCGTCATTCATAAGTTGGGTTTCATTTGGTAATATTACTTTATGTGTTTATTGAATGGATGCATAATTAATATGAAATATAACAACTCCATTCTTTGATATAATGGCTTGTTTACTGGGAATATAACCTTCATTATACCAAGAAATGAATTTTTTATAAGGATGTGTTTGAGGAATGATGAAATATGCCAAATAAGAGTGCTAGGTTTAAGATAAGTTGTGTTGATCCTTGAAGCACTGGAAAGAGAAACTCCCTGAGCTCATAAATATATCAAATTCACAATTAGTTTCATGTGAATCTACCTCCTTGTCTATTAATGGAAAATCCTCCAAAATCACAGGGTAGGAAGAAGGTGTGATTGAAAATTTATCTTATTACTAACTATAGTCACCTGAGTAAATTTTGCATTGATGAAAATTTCTTCTTTGGAAAATCTACTTAGTTTGTCAAAGATAAAAGAGATAAAACTCATTTATTTATTTTTAATGTCTACCCTATTTGTTGATACATGCGGTAAAGTTTTATTGGAACAAAATATTTATTATTTAAATAACCCAATGGGATCCCACTTATTCATTGAGATGGAATCATTCACGTTATTTTGACACATGAACTGTAGGTTTTAACCCCATATAGAAATTACCTACATACGAATTCTAAAACATAGAAAATAAACAATGTGAGAGCATAACACATAAAACACATATACACAAAGATTTTCCCTTAGATCCCAAAAGCAGGACTACTAGCTTGATTTTCCATTATATTCATTTCAATGTTACAATACATATTTATACATGCCAAAGCATCCAATACCATGGGCCGAAAACCATCGATCCAAAACCATGGACCGAAAACCATTGTGTCCAAAACCATGTGTGAAAAATCATGCACAAAACCATAGGTAGGTCTGCCCAACCTAATATAGAATCCAAAAACAAAATTTTTTGGGGCGCTGCCCTGGACCCCATAGAGTGGGGTTACTTGCACCCCTCAAATCCTCTGTCACTCCCCCCATTACACAATCACCGCAATGAACTACGTGGGATAGTTGTGGAAAGAATATAACACAACCCAACATTCTCCCATTAGTTTTCTTTCCATGGGGGGGCCACAAGAAAGCTTAGTCATTTATCCAGCCTTGCAATGCCCATTGTTTCTCTACACCAAGAGAATTTCTCACAGTTCACATATTTTGTCAATGCATCTGTAGTATTCTTCAAAGTGTCCACCTTTACTAGCAGCACCTTTTTGACTTCTATCATATCCCTCACAAAGTGATACTGAACATCAATGTGCTTTGTCTTCGAATGATATGCAGGGTTCTTTTCCAAGAAAATTGCACTTTAGCTGTCACAGTATATCCTTATGGCTCCTTGTACTAACCCCATACTTGAACACAATCTCTGCAAGCAAACTACTTCTTTGCTTGCATGAGTGGCTTCCATGTATTCCACCTCTGTAGTTGATAGTGCCATTAAAGATTGTTTCTTACTCATCCAACTGACTAAACCTCCAAATAGGTTAAAAACATACCTACTTGTAGATCTTCTCTAATCGAGATATTCTAGCCCAGTCTGCATCAACAAAGCCATGAATATCCAACACTCTGTCCAATCCTGGTCTTCCTTGGTAACACAAACCATAATCACTAGTGCCACGCAAATACCTGAAAAACCCGCTTCACTGCTGTCTAATGCTCCTTCCCTAGTTTTGACATAAACCTGCTCAATACTCCCACTGCATGTGCAATGTCTAGTCTAGTACATACCATCGCATACATCAAGATACCAACTGCACTTGCATATGGAACACGGGACATGTCCTCTTCCTCTTCTTGTGTCTTGGGACACTGTTCAACAGATAACTTTACACCTACAGGAATAGGAACCTTCACTGGTTTACTATCCTACATATT
>APFE030190319.1:57019-155855 GCA_000404065.3 Pinus taeda
TCCAATATGTCCAAGCCTTTGATGCCACAACATGGTCTTCTCTCCAGAGACCACTAGATTTTCTGCTCCACTTTTAGGAACCACAGAACTATTACACCCATGAACAACATTGCTACCTTGCAGCTTGTACAGAGTTCCAATTCAAACTCCCTATATCAATACCAGTGCCCACTGAACCATCTTGCAGGTATCCTTCTCGAACACTATTTTTACACCTGCATCATCTAGCTTGCTTACAGAAATTAGATTTCTGGCTAATGCAGGAATATGCAGAACACTCGAAAGTGTTATAACCCTTCCACTTTGCAATTTCAACTTTACTTTTCTGTGACCAACGATTCTAGCCTTCCTGTCATCCCCCAAGAAGACATCACCACCATCAAATTTCTCATACTTGCAGAACCACTCTCTATGGGGAGTGAAGTGAAAGGATGCACTTGAGTCAATTAACTATGCCTCATGATCTACATGTGTACTTGAAGAAGCCAAGTAGACATCCCCACCTTCATCGGAGGCGGTTTTCATCTCTACAGAAGGAGCATCATCAGATCCCTCTCCTTTATCAGGAGCTTTAGGTTTACATTCCCTTTGTAGTGCCCTTCCTTTCCGCATTTCTAGCACACCACCTTTACAAGTTTTCCTAGAGATTTAGATCTACCTCTAGATTTAGATATCCCACTCGATGACTTATTTTTGTTTCTATTCTGGGACCATATTCCTACCGACAAGGCATCACTATTCTCGCTCTCTATATTTTTCCGTCTCATCTCCTCCGTCAGCAAGGATGAGACTATTTCATCAAACTGCAAGGCAATTGCATTGCTACCTGTTGCAGTAACCAGACTATCCTATGAATCTAGTATAGAACACAACAAACTAATGCACTTATCTTCATCTAAAATTTTAATATCAACAGATAATAATTGACTTAGCACAGTATTAAACGCGTTTAGATGCTTTGTCACCGAGTCTCCATCTTTCATCCTCAGGTTATACAAATTTTTCCACAGGAACAGTTTATTCACCAGAGACTTAGATTGGTACAAAGTCCCTAACTTGTCCCACAAAGCCTTAGCCGTAGCTTCCCCTGATGCATTCAACAATACTGAATCTGAGACACACAATCATATTGTGCTCTTTGCCTTTCGATCTAACTTCTTCCATTCTTCATCAGACACTCCCGTTGGTTTAGTACCCGAATCTACTGGGATCCATTGATCTTTATCCATCATCAGATCCTCCATCTTAAGTTTTCACAACTCAAAAATCTAACCATTAAATTTCTCGATCTCTATCTTTCTAATACTCCCATCTTCTTCTTTGCTAATTGTGAGGCAAAACCCTAGCCTCTGTGCTCTGCCCTCTGCAGCAAATGCTCAGACCTGAGCCCCCTGCACCCATCGGATCGCCTACCTACACCATGCCTCTGGCCGTCCAGTCTACGTGCGTCTGGTAATCAATTCGTTATGGCCCTCTCGGTGGGAGGGGTGGGGCCCGTTCCCCCCCCCCTCCTTCATCACCCATTCTGCGGACTTCTCAACATCTTCTGTACCTCTGTTTCCTACCGGAAAAACCTCTGGACGCGATCAGAGCCCAGCACGAACTGATGCAGCAGTGGAGCATCCAACTACACGTGAAAAGGAGGCTAATGAACCCGGGGCGTCACAACCAAAGGTGACTTCGGCTACCTGCATTCCAAAAGCGACAGAATGGATCAAAGTTGAGCTCCCCAGTCTCGAATAAATGGAGAAATACAATACATGAAGGATCACGCACTGATTGGAAAATTTCTTGGCTTCTGGCCAACAGAAAAGGCCCTACATGGGTGGATTTCCTTAAAATGGAAGCCCAAAGGACAAGTCTCCCTGCTATTAGGCCCCAAGGGCTTCTTCACAGCAATATTCTACTGCCTAGAGGACAAGACCAGAATATTTGAGGGTGGCTCGTACTTCTTCAACTCCTCAGGTCTTTTCCTTCGTGACTGGAAACCCAGGTTCAATCCAGATACAGAGGATCTCAGTCATGCTCCAGTATGGATTCACATGTATTCCCTGCCTGCAGAATACAGGAAAGAAGAAACATTAAAGGACATTGGTGATAGCATTGGCACCTTCATCAAAGTGGCAGAGGAAACCAAAAATAGAAGATACACCTCCTATGCCAGGATCTCCGTCCAGATGCAACTTAAAAAAACCCTCGCAGACTCGGTAAGTCTCTTTCACAATGATTTTGAGTGGATTCAACCATTAGACTATGAACACATCCCTTTTTGCTGCTGCAAATGCCATGAACATGGCCATCTCTTTAGGGATTGTCCCTTGAACATTCAGATCAAATCTGATGCCAACGAAGCTAATAAAGATTCAGAAGGCTTCACTAAAGTGCCCAATTGTCGTAGGTATGCCAAAAAACATTCTGCTGCTCCCTCTAGCCCCGAAAAGGATGAATCCCAAAACCGATTCCAAATCCTCACCCCTCAAGACCCCTCAAATAAGCTTTCGAATGACTCTCAGGCCTCCCCATCTCAACCATCCTTATCCTGGCATCTCAAAAATCCTATGGATCCATATTCTTCCTCGCCCTCCAGATTCCCTCTCTCCTCAGAATCGAAAATCCCAGCTTCAGACGCGGACCTGCAGCCCTCAGCAATGGATCTTGATGCAGCTTTAGCTTTGAGCCTGCAAGATGGAAGCACAGAGGAACCTCAGAACATCCCTATAATAATGGAGGAAGATCCAGAGACCGTGATTTTGGATGGATTGGATATTCTCAAACTTGAAACAACATGCAAGCAAAAAGAATACAACTCCATACCTCCATGGGAAATAGATCGGCTGGAAGGGGTTCTCATCAAAGCTCAACACAATAAATTTCGGGGCATACAAGCAGGCAGTCCATGGGACAGAAAGAAAATCCTAAAAGAAACAAATAAAAGAGGGCGCAAAACTGATCTGTAAAGAACTATCATCCTAGGATAAATCTTAATGGAATCAGGGAGATTCCCAAGGCTGATGAATTTCTACAAGCCCCAATCCCACTGTTCCTCATGAAGCTCATCTCATGGAACATGCGAGGGCTCAATAGCCCCTCAAAACACAGAATGTTAAAAACTATGATTCAGTTAGAGAAACCAGCCATTGTTTTTATACAAGAAACAAAAAGTACTAATGCGTCCCTTGAAAGGATCCTCAACAAAGCATGGCACGGCAGTCGCTCCATTTCAGTGGATGCGGTAGGAGCCTCTGGGGGCTCTCAATAGTTTGGAATCCGCAGATCCTTACACTTTAGGATTTTCACGCCACTCATAATTTCATCCAAGCTACATTTCATCTCATAGGGACGGAGCTGCATGGTCTTCTCACCAACACCTATTTTCCGCAAGACTTACATAAAAAATTAGAAGTGCTGGAGGCACTAACAGCGCTCAACTCTACCAGACAGTACCCTCTATGGATCAGCGGGGGAGATTTCAACATCATCACGAATTTAAAGGAAAAAAAGGGAGGGCGCATGAGGTTAGAATAGGATAGCACAAGACTCAAAGAGTTCATTCAAAATAATCAACTCATAGATATTCAAACCTCAAATGGCATGTACAACTGGACAAAAAAACGTTGGGGAATACATAATATTGCATCCAGGCTGGATCGATTTCTCATTTCAGATAATGCCATCCATATGGGAGGAGATTTTCATGCCTCCATTCTACCTCAAGGAGGCTCTGATCATTGGTCCATCATGCTCCAATGGACACGTCCAGGTAAACAATGCAATCGCCCATTCCGCTTCGAGACCTTCTGGTTCACTCATCCCGACTTCAAAGAAATGGTTCGAGCGGCATGGAAGTCCTTCATTCCCCCAGCAGGTGCAAAAATGTTCCAATTTCAACAGAAACTCAGACACCTCAAGCAAGTGCTTAAGGTCTGGAACAAATCACAATTTGGTAACATTTTGGAATCTAGGAAAAATTTGGAGCAGAATATGTGTTCTCTACAACAAACCATTATACTAGAGGGAAGAATAGAAGAATTAGTAGATAAGGAGCAGTCCCTCTGGACAGAATTAGAAGCTCGTAGGTTACAAGAGGAAATCCTCTGGCACCAAAAATCCAGAATAAGGTGGCTAAAGGAAGGGGAAAAGAATACAAAATTCTTTCATCGATCCACCATTCAACGACGAATGCATAACAACATTGCCTTCATCAATAACAGTCAAGGGGACAGATTAGAAAAGCATGAAGATATTGAAAAGGAATTCAAAGAATACTTCTAGGAAGCACTCAAAGAACAAACAAGGAGTAGATCATCAGCCATAAGATCTGTCACGCAGCACATCCCCAAGATAATCACGGAAGATAAAAATCAAAATCTCCTAAAACAAGTCTCCATGTAGGAACTAGAAGAAGCAATGGCTCAACTAAAAGATGGTAAGGCTCCTGGACCTGATGGTTTCACCTCTAATTTCTTTCATGAATTCTGGGATTTGATCAGCACTGAATTTTGGGAATTAGTGGAAGAATCTCATTCTATGCACTGGCTCCTACCCTCTCTTAATTCCACCTTCATTGCTCTGGTTGCCAAAGGCGAAGAATCAAACACGCCAGACAAATTCAGGCCGATTGCCCTCTGTAATGTCATCTATAAGCTTATATCCAAAATAGTGGCTAATAGGCTCAAACCTCTTCTACCTCTTCTCATCCTTCCGGAACAAACGGGATATGTCGAGGGGCGTCAGATTATGGATGGCATCATGCTTTCTAACGAAGTGATCCACTCTTTAAAAATTCTAAAAAAACCAGGAATGATTATGAAGCTTGATCTTTCCAAAGCTTTCGACAAGCTCAGTTGGGAATATATCCATCAAATGCTACTAGCCTTTGGATTCAATGCCACCTGGGCCCGATGGATTATGAACCTCATTACCTCTCCCTGCTTCTCGGTTCTCCTCAATGGCTCTCCGTCTCCGCCCTTCCGTCCGTCGAGAGGCATTCGTCAAGGGGATCCCCTTTCCCCATTCATTTTTTTTCTCATGGCGGAAGGACTCAGTCGCCTCCTCCACCATGTTGTTTCCTCTCAAGCGATCAAAGGCATAGCGCTCCATGGTCTCCATCCCTTATCTCATCAATAGTTCGTTGACGACACGATGCTCTTTGGTCATACTTCTTCTCAAGAAGCCAAAGCCTTTAAAGCCCTACTCTCGCTCTTCTCTAAAGCCTCTGGAACCTCGATCAATGCCACCAAATCCCAGCTATTCTTCTTCAATACCCCTGTTTCCACTCAATGAAACATTGCCCGCATCCTAGGATTCTTTATTGCTATTTTTCCCTCCAAATATTTGGGCGCTCCTCTCATGGTTTCTGCCCTCAAGCATGCGTCCTGGCGTACGCTGTTGGATAAACTGGAAGCTAGACTTTCCTCTTGGACCTATCGATCGCTCAACATAGCAAGTCGGCTCATTTTGATCAAAGCCATCCTCCAAGCAACGCCCGTGTATCTCTTTTCTATATTAGCGGCTCCTAAATGGGTGCTCAAAGCCATTCGTAACCTTCAAAGGAGTTTTCTCTGGGGCTCCACAGGACTAAACAGGAAATGGGCTCTTGTCAAGTGGACAGATGTATGCCAAACGAAATCCAATGGAGGACTAGGACTACGGGATCCCATACAAAGCAACTGCATAATGGGAGTGAAAATATGGTGGAATTGGTTAGTGAAGCCACGCATTCCTTGGGCAAAGCTGTGGCAAGCCAAATATGTGCCCGAAAGCCAGTGGGATGAGCTAATCAGAATTAGTTCGAGTATCTCAGGCTCCATGATATGGAACTCGGCCAAAATTCATAGCGCCTTCATCCAAGAGTACAACTTTTGGGAGATTCACTCGGGGAACTCGGCGCGGCTCTGGGAGGACTCACGGCAGCAGCTACCAAAACTGGCCTCGATCTTTCACAAACCTCTCTGGCAGAACCATATGTAGCATTCCAATCTCACTGATGTCTCTTAGTTCTGGCAGCAGCAAGCGCTTCAAGATTTCCAACAATGGAAACCTGCAAGCTCATGGCAGATAGATTGGCATGGAGAGACTTATGAAGATATAGATCAGGAGCTTAGTCAAAGGAAAATCAAGCTTTCGAATCAGCAGGACAAACTGAGCTGGGGTTATACTTCAAAAGGAATCTTCACCACCAAAGAAGCTTATACAATTCAATATGATCATAGCCATACAGATAAGGATCAACTATGGAATCACATATGGTAGTCAAGATTATGGCCCAAGGTCTCTACCTTCCTATGGCTCTTAAGCAAGAGACGCATCTTAACTTGGGATAATCTACAAAGAAGAGGCTTCATAGGTCCCTCAAGATGCCCCAACTGCACTATCCACTCGGAAACCATCCTGCATCTCATGGAGACTTGCCCTCTCACTGCTCAGCTCTGGGAGAAAGTTGACCAATGCAAAAACAAAACAGGGAACCGTCAAGGGGACTTAGCTAACACTCTCAGAACTCGGCCCAAGCACCCTTATCAAAGCCCCATTGTGAATTCATTATGGAACCTCATTCCAGGGTTTCTTTATTGGATATTATGGAAGGAACAGAATAACAGGGTCTTAAACAATAGTAAAAGACCTGTAGAAATCCTCTGGCTCCTCTTAAAGTATAACCTCCAAGAAACGTTGGCGCTTTGATCATGGCTAGAAACTAACTGGCCAAATTCCCCTCAAGAGCAGCTCATCTGGAATTCCTGGAATCTCAACATATCATGTTCCTTGCCTGTCAATTCCAGACCCACTCCCAAGACCATATCCCCCTTACATTGGTCCCCCCCTGCTAGCTCATCTTTCAAATTGAATTTTGATGGTGTAGCTAAAGGAAATCCTGGCCCGACAGGATATGGAGGCATAATCAGAAATGAAAGAGGAATAGTTGAGCAAATCTACTATGGTTCGATAGGCAAAAACACCAACAATGCTACGGAATTGGAAGGCATGTGGAAAGGAATTTGCTTGGCTGATAAACATAATTTCTATCTGCTGGAAGTGGAGGGAGACTCCCTGATCCTTATAAATGCGGCTACTAGAATTCAAGCAGGGATCTCAACGGCCAAAATAGCCTCCAGCTGGAGGCTACTCAGCAGGCTCGAAACATTGGAAGAAAGGCTTCGGTGTCCTAACAACATCCTTTTCAAGCATGTAAGGCGAACGACCAATAGGGTAGTAGATAGATTGGCCAACCAAGGGGTTGACCTGCAATGTCCTCCTTACTCAGGCACTCTCCATGATGCAGGGGATATACAACTTCAATAGGATTGCCACTCCTTGGTGCTTCAGGATCTTCAATTCCCGGCTGCGGGTGAAAATTAAAGGGGATGGTACAGAGGCGGGCTTCCCACTAGGAAAGTGGCATCCCAGACCCGCCATTTGTCCTTTTCATTTACGAGCCTGCCACCCCCGTCGCGTTAAATTGAAGGCGGATAGTAAATATGACCTGCAGCTAGCCGTCCAACGCATTATTGCTCGCCCGCGTTCTGTTTCTCCGGCAATCGGTATGCAGCTACTCTGCGTTGGTTTGCTCATGGCCTGGGTCGTCACTTCGCAGTATATTTACTGCAAGCCTGCGCTGTTAATTCACTTCTTTCAATCCGTTATGTTTGCTGTCTGGCTCTGGGGGTATTGTTTGCGTGGTTTGCGGTTGGTTTTTGGGTCTTGGAAGCGGTCTCAGAGGTTTAGACCTTGGCCCTCAACTCAGAAGGCCTTGGTCTCTTCGTCTGAGTGCCCTGATCAAACAGTCTGTTAGTATCAAGCTCTTGTGATTTTGTATGGTCGGTTCTCGATGTTTATTCTTGTTGCGCCCCTTTGTGTTCCCAATGTCGGGTATCTCCTGCCGTTTGTGCTCCTGCAATTCTTCACGTCTTTGGGCTTGAGTTCTTGGCTCCCTATGCCTTTGAACTGGAGGAGACATTTCCCTCTGTGTAGACTCCGCTCCAGTTTCACTTCTCATTTCATTCCCGAATGCCGCGAGAACGGGTCTCGGGGAGGCTCCAGAGGAAGAGCCAATCCTTAGTGCTCCTCTCACTCCACAGAATCCTCCTCAGATGGAATCGATTCACGGGGTGCCAGGCGAGGCCGAGGGAGAGGCAAAGGACGTGCGCGTGCTGCTGTATGCGCGTATATCTCGCATCCCTCAACTCGATTTCGCTTCCCATGCTCACTGGATAATTCAACGTACTATGTATCTGTTCGAATTAAGAAATGTGACAATGCAGTTCCACCAGACGTCTCTGAGGAACAAAGGCCTCCTTCTCTAGTCCTTTGTCAAAGAGCTCAACCTGCGGAAACCTCGGGTGTGGTGGCGGGTCCAAGCGAGCCGGCAAAAGACGACGCTCCATACACTGATTCAAGCATGTCAGATCAATATGGATGCAGGATCGTGGGGGAGCAGCCCTCCACCTCAGTGGATGTTCGAGCCTGCCTCCAGGTTCTGGCATTTCAATGGTGTTTGTCTGGTAATTTTAGTTCTCAGCCCTCTTCGTGGGTTTTTTTTTGTAAAGCTTAAGAAATGCTCAGCTCTGTTCAGGTCCGAAGCGGTTCTCATACACGCCTATGTGTGTTGTTATATTGTAATCCGTATCACTCTTGGGATAAAGTCTAGGACTGATAGTAATGTCTGGGTCATTTTGTCTTTCTCTCAGCTGGTTACAGTTTTTGGAAATCTGTTGGTCTTCCAGTTATGGTTTGTGACAATTGTATGTCCTCCAGTTATCAAGGTTCTGTGTCAAGGGTCGTTTTACACTTAGGTGTCAAGCTATGCTAAATCCATCTCAGTATGGTGAATTTTGAGGCCTGCCTCGATGTAATCTTTTTGTATCCTTTTGTATAATAATAGAAGTAGCCTAATTTACAAAAAAAAAAAAATACTCGCCATATTCCTTCACCACCAAAATCAATCTCGCAGATCTCCCACTGAACAGGGTGTACTGCAAGCCTGAGCGAAACCCCTCAGCAACAAAGGCGTCCCCTTGAAGCCAAAACAACTTTGATACCAAATGTAGGTTTTAACCCCGTACAGAAATTACATGCATATGAATTCTAAAACACAGAAAATAAACAATGTGAGAGCATAACACATAAAATACATATACACAAAGATTTTCCCCTGGATGCCAAAACCGAGACTACTAGCTTGATTTTTCATTATATTCCTTTCAATATTACAATACATATTTATACATTCTGAAGCATTCAATACCATGGAATGAAAACCATCGCATCAAAAACCATGGACCGAAAACCATCATGTCTAAAACCATGTGCGAAAAATCATGCACAAAACCATAGGTGTTTCCACCCGAACCGCATAGAGTGGGGTTACCTGCACCTCTCAAACACCCTATGACTACCGCCACTACGCAATCGGCACAATGAAAGGGGGGCTCTGCCCTCCTTCTAACCCCCCGGTTAACTACGTGGGCTAGTCGTGGAAAGAATATAACACAACCCAACATGAACCAATAGTTTTGTCTCATTTGGATGGAACCTTAACACGGATTATATGCCACCTTGATACCAATTCTATGCCAATAAGCACTAATTGTGCGCCATTAGGAATCATGATAGTTTGTTGACTAGTAGGGTCCATCAATCACATCACAGAGGTAGTATTAGAGGGTGGTCATATTTATTTAAAAACCCCTAGGGGCACCAACAAGCTCTCCAAAATGAATTGTGTCAAATGATTTTCCACTCAAGGATGATCTCCCCCCTTCCATTAAACTTTGGAGATTCGCGAGGCCCTGAGATGGCTCCTCCACTGCCCAATTCATCAACCTTGAACACATTCTCCCAAATATGCACAGGAGTTAAATCTTAGTGCTAGGGATATATAATTAACCATTTATTCAAAAAAAAATTAGGTAAACCAACTACACACATTGTAAACTAGTTGTTGTTACAACATTAGCTCCATCTGAGGACTACATCTACTTGTGGTATGATGAGAATCGCAACAAGTTCCTTCACATTGGGCTATGGAGTTAAATTCTATCAGCTAGCCATCAAACCACACATTGTAACATTGAGTCGCATTGGTATTTATAAGGAATAATGAAATAAGAGCTTTTTCATCTCTCTAGAATTGTATAAAATGTCTTAAATACTACCCTTTCATTGGTAGTATAGAAATTCATCATCCAAATTCTATAAAATAAATTCATCATTTCCTTTTTCCTCAACAATTTTGAATGTTCCCAACCACATGTTACTAAAATTTCCATGATTCCCTTTCTCATGTCTTCTAACATCCCACCTCAACATCAGATCTCCTTGATTGAATTCTCCCTCCTTGGCCTTCTTATCAAATATATTTTTAATCTTTTCCTAATATTGCTACAACTTAATCCACACATGTTCTCTATCCTATTCAGGTTTTATTAGCTGGTATATAAATCTTGTGAAATCATTGGGATATTCATAATAATTTTGTATAATTTTCAACATGGAAATATAATTGAGTAGGAAAAGTAGCTTCAATGCCATGTACCAACTTGAAACGTGATTTACCTATTATCTTTTTGTAGAAACCATATTATCCCATGGTGCAAATTTTGAGTATCCAAACTCTTTTATTACCTACTAACACTTGCTGAGTTATTCTAACAAAACTTTTATTAGAAGACTCAACTAAACCATTTCCCTATCAATAATAAGTAGTAGAATGGTTAAGAGAAATATTATATTTTTGACATAATTCAATCATTTTTACTGATTTGAAAGTTTTGGTATTATTTATGATGATTTATTTTGGACATCTAAATATAAACAAGATGTTCTCTTCAAAAAATTGGATTACCATTGTATTAGTTGCAACCTTGGTTGAAATCACTTCTACCAACTTAGTGAAGTAATCTCTAGCTACTAATATCCACTTTTGTTGATTACTATAACATGAATGGATTTATCCAGTGAAATAAAGGCCCCATTGAAAACAAATGCCTCCACCAAGATTGGAATCAAAGGCAGTGATGGTAAGTTCTGCTTCCTGCAAAGATCCAACAATGTACACAAATCCTAACTTTGGCACCTACCTGGAAAATTAGTTTAGGCTAATAAAATCCTACTCTAAAATTTTTACATCTGGTGTCCCTTCATGCATCATTCCCTCCACACACTCCCTTATGGAAATCATCGATGATGTGATAAGTTTTATCTTCAATTAGGCACACTAAAAACATACCTATAGGGTTATACTAATACAAACTTTCATTCAAAATACAAACTTCATTTCCTAAAGCTTGAGAGATCTCAATTTTCTTTTGTTGAGTTTAGGTGGACACTAAAAAATTTGTAAACAAAAGACAATGTATTTGCACAAGTTTGATGAGGATAATTTGTCCTTTATTTTCATATAAGGTTCTTATGTATTCTTATCTAAGAGAAAGTATGCAAGTTTCATAACGAAGTTGATGTCCAAAGCTCAAAAATTGGACTTTGTTAACATCTTAGCCAATCCTGGTCCCTTAATCATCTTAGTTGATTTTATTTCTAAATAAAACTTTTTAATCCTAGAAATCCACTTCCCTCTCTTTCCATCACTACCATATTTGTTCAAGATGATTTTTATAGTACTATTTGGTGCATATGAAATTAATTTGGAGTGTAAGACATAAATCCTAAAATACTTTAGAGTTTACACAAGTGAATAATCTTTCCTCTCTATTATTATTGTAGTGTCCCTTTTTGGTGAGATAACTTTGATGGCACTTGGAGAGGGTGATTTTGATGCAGTGGTATAAAGATTATACATTTCATACTTATGTATATGCTTCTATGATATAGACTTGGTTTAAGTCACATCATTTCTATGTGGTTATAATAAATACTTATTTTGGTTAAGTGCATATTATTGATGTTTTCTCTTTTGGTATCTTAGTTTAGACATAGGTGGATGACATTGATGGTGATCCAGAATTGAGACACATAGATCCATGGTTGATAATGGTTATGTGGAACAAATGGTTAATTGTGAGTTATGGATCATACATGATTTGTATGATTATGTATGCTTAATCTTGTACTAAGAATGATGTGGCAGGGGGCCTGGTTATTTGTAAATAGGGATGCTCAAATTATAAATGACTGTGGAAGTCATGATACATTATTTATATGGTTATATATGATTAATATTGTATGGAGTAGAATGTGGCAGGGCATGTGGTTATTTTCAAATAAAAATATTCAAATTATAAATGATTGTGAAAGTCATTTCTTCAAAACCAAAATGATTGCGGGAGTCATGCACAATTCTTAGTCTTGGAGCAAGACCTCACCAATGAACCATTAGATGGGTATGAGATCACAATCAATAAGATAAGGAGAAATGTGTAGTTTCAAATCATATTAGATGAGAAGGCGGGCATGGGGTCCTACATCCAAGAAAGATGAAAACAGGGATTCTTGTATAAGTAGGGCATGGAGTCCTGAATATTTAAAACATCAAGGAGTAGAATCTTTGATCTTTGGAGTAGATCAGTGCACGAAGTTCTAAATGTAATAAGGCACGTACATGCTATTGGAAATAATATTGAGAGGGGGGGTGAATTAGTATTATCAGATCAATAATTTTTCATTTCTCAAATAGATTGATATACACTACTTATGTGAAGTGAACTAGTGTGTACATGCTACTGTGATTAGAGAAACCAGTGTATACCAAGAGAACTTGTGATTTCGTTAATTTATTTTATGTTGATCTATAACCAATAATTTATTAAATAGTGTAGTAAAAATAGAATAAACCATCACACATAAGCAACACACATGAACACCAAGATTTAAGGTGGAAACCCATATGGGTGAAAACCACCCACTGCTGTCATCTCTGTCTTCTTTTAATAATAAGAAAATTTGTTTACAATCTTATACTAATGTAGACTCATACCAGTATGCAAGCACCCACCTACAGAAGGCTACAACCTTCTCTCATTTTCCAGCTTCTGCTGGAAGGGAGCTACAACTCCCAATCTCTTGTACTAACCAATGTGTTTACTAGTATGCGGGCGTCATCCTATAGAAGGCTATGACCTTCTTTCTTCATCCAGGGACCACATTTCATAAATTTTTAGACTAGATGCTCCTAGTACACAACAATAGACATGAAGGCCTCGCTTCATCAAATTTTCATACTAGACCCATAAGAACTTTCAAACTGCATCAACCAATAATCAGTTAAGATGATCAATTAGATCACTATCACCAGAACACTGTGTTGAACCCAAAAACCTGCATCATCATTCAGAACCAGCTACAACCTCAAAAATCATGCATCAGAATGTATATGCTACTTTACTGAACCCAACCTACATGTAATACTACTTCCTTCAATCAAACTTGTGTATACCTTCAAAACTACTAAAACCTAAAACTTCTGAATCAAGTCTGTACCAACCAAAATATATTGAACATCTACTATCAATTGCAAAGCTTCACACAGGTAGTAGCAGAGATCACCCTATTTATACAATCAATCAATCAGATATCAAAATCCTTATGCATTCAGTTTTACTTTCAGAGCTAAGGAAACTTCATTGACAGACAATAGTAAAACAATAGAATTGATAAGATAGATCAGTCAGACCTAAAGACAAGGCTTTTCCTTTGTATACACTACTTGGAAGAGTATAACTTCATGTACATGCACTTTTACCAAGATGAACCAACATACATATCTATAAATATTAATTCATAACTTCACTGATATTTCAAACTTCAGACAAACCCAGATCATGACATTTAAAGGATAAAATAGGCGTACACAATTGGATCTGGCCCAACCAATATTAGATCATTCAATGATAAGTCATTTCAGGTCTCATGATCTTGATCCAACATTGAATTCAAGGTGCACAATATATTTTAGATCAAATAGCCCTTGCAACATAAAATATACTTCAAATAGAAGTATTCATTAGAAAACCATTCACTTACACACCCTGGCCTAATGATCTTCTCCTCCTTATATAGTTTTAGGCCTTTCTCAATACCTCAGACCAAAACCACTTAGGACCAATACCTTGGACCAAATGCCTCAGATTGATACCTTAGACCAAAACCTTGATTTTCCAACCTGTACGTGTTTTTCCTCTTGTGAGAGTGCATGTATACGTATACACTATTTTTTTTTTTTCTGTGTACCAACGTGTATATGCCATTTTGACTAAGTGGACCTATGTATACTTCTTAAAATGTTTTATGTCAACCTTTTATTTCACCTTCTTTATTCTGATCAATGGACCTTAGATCCATCTTCTTATTCTTTTGTACCACTACCCTGTTACCTCTTAATATTACTGCTGTACTGTGAGTCACCTTTTATCAAAATTGAATTGACTTATGAGTGAGTTGCCATCAAGGACAACACTTGTATCATAATGCTAATAGATGCATGCTATAGGGGTGTGGAATCCCTATTCTTTGAAATAAAAATACCATTCACAGGAAGCTCAAGGATGAATTTTGTTAGTAAAATCTAATTTTTAACAATTTGGGAATGACTTTCTAAAAATAGAAAGTCGAGTCTAGCATCTCAAGCATGACTTTGAAAAAATAGTAAATTACCTTGCATCAATTGGTAATCAAGTATAGTCGAAGGAAAATCACTTAACTCATCACTAGTTAATCATAATAGTTCAATATTGACTTAATCATCATCATCATCATCATTATTATTATTATTATTATTATTATCTTTTATGAGACTGTGATATTACTATTAAAAGGAATTACAATTCACCTTCATCACCTCAATCACTTCACACCTCTCTCCTTGATGACTCTCATGGCTCTACACAACTCTCTCTCTCTTAATGATACATTACAAACATAGCATATTCATCTTGAATTGATTAAAAGAATGTCATAAAATATCCCTCTTACATTGATTAAAAGAATGTCATAAAATATTCCTCTTATGCTCTCTTTAATGCATATGTTACACTCTCCTTAACTAAGGCATGCATACCTCTCCTTAATGACATGATTTACACTCCTCTAAATGGAATATGTTACTTTTCCTCGAGGAATTCTTATTACTCCTCCTTTATGACAAGAATTTATTTCTCCTCCTATATATGTGTCTCATGTCTTCTCACTTAGGGGGAGAAACAGGTGCATCGTAATACCAAGAGTTGTAGAGATTTGAAGAGCATTGTGAGAGGGAGATTCTTGGAGAGTAGCCAAATGTTTCCGAAATGAATATGAATTCATAAACTAAACTTATCTTCCTTGACTTGCATGATATATCTCTCTACTGCTATATTTTGGTACTACTTGTGAGCTATTACAGCTTGGGGATTCCAGGGGGAGAATTTCTCCCAGGATATGGTTGGGTGGAAAATAAGATGGTCCACAATGAGTTGGTAAGAAGATTGGATCTGGAGTGTACTCTCATATAGGACATTGGAGTTGTAGCATACTCTCATCTTTTAGAGTTGTATATATACATTTTCAAGTATATTCATAAATATTCTTGAAATTTTAGTTTATTATTAGTTTAAAGTGTTGTAGAAATTTCGATTTATTGGAAATTTCTATTGTGAATGTTTATGAGATATTTAGGGAGTTATCTATTAGCTAACCAATAATGAATTGAAGCTATAGTTTAGAATATGCATGTAGGTGATTTAAACAAGAATGTTTTGCCAAAGTTTTCAAGTTCTGTTTATAAAAAAAATTGTCCATAGCAGGTCATATCGATTATCTAAATCCAGTATTCTATGTTTGATAGCATGGTTTTTTCTTAATAGGAATGGGGTTGTTATCTAAAAAATTAAATGTATATGAAATGTTGAACACTAGATGTTTGAATAAATTCCACAATAGTTGTATTTCATTTTATGTAAGTTTTCTTTTGTACAATTTTATTGCAAACTAATTGACAGAAGGTCTTAATGGCTGAAGCATTCATGTTGCCATGAGTTTAATGAAAATATCATATTAGTATAAATTTGGGTTTTCTTTCTCCCTGTACAGCTGTAGATGAAGTTTGCATACTAAGTGTTTGAAAAAAGTCATAAATGGGATAGTAGGGAATTTTTTCTTGTTGTTTTAAAGAATCACATCCCTGGCCATTTTTGTTTTGATCTACCTCAACATCAAGGGGTCTCCATACCATATGACCATGTAATCCCCACATTGATTCCAAAAACTAGGTGTTTAGACTCTAATTCTCTATTTTGGTTGATTTTGCAGATTTTTTGTTGTAGGTTTTAACCCTGTACATAAATTACTTACATATGAATTCTAAAAATAGAAAATAAACAATGGTGAGAGCATAAAACATAAAATAGATATACACAGATATTTTCCCCTAGATCCCAAAACTTGGACTACTAGATATATTTTTCATTATGTTCCTTTCCATGTTACAATACATATATATACATGTCAAATCATCCATAAACCCCAATCCATTAATCCTGGATTAGAATATAATTGTAGTTCCATTGATGACATCTACAAAATACCATGGGAAGAAAACCATCATGCCCAGAATCATGTACAAAAACCATGCAAAAAACCATAGGGAGGTTCACCCACCTAATATAGGGTCCAAAACAAATTTCCCCGTGACGCTGCCACCGACCTCGTAGAGGAGGGATATTTCCCCCCTAAAACCCCCCGATAGGGGGTGGGCTGCTGCCCCCCCTATGACCCCCCGTTGCGCCATTATTTAGTAGATAACATTACACCTACATGAATAGGAAGTTTCACTGGCTTACCATACTACATAGTAAACCTTTGCAATATTATCTCAACCTACTTCCTCTAGTTTAACTAGAACTTCATCTTTGCCCAATCTCATTTAATTTCCATGCCCAAAATATAGTTTGTAGCACCAAGATCTTTCATGTCGAATTTGGAGGAAAATTGGGTCTTCAATTCCTCGATGATTTCTTTGTTATTTCCAATCAACAACATATCATCCACATACAAGACCAAATAAATAACATTGTCACCAATTAATTTAAAATACACATAGTGATCTACTTTGCTTCTGGTGAAGTCAATTCCTCATATATATGTATCAAATTTCCAATACCACATCCTTGGTGACTATGTTAACCCATACAAAGACTTTTTTAGCCTGCATACTAGTTCATTCTTACCCTTCACCACAAAGCCTTCAGGTTTCTTCATGTAGATCTCTTCTTCTAGATCCCCATGAAGAAATGTTGTCTTCACATCCATCTGTTCTACCTCAAAATCAAAAGCCGAAACAACAAATAAAAATAATCTAATAGAAGCTACCTTGGAAACAGGAGAAAAAATATCACCAAAATCAATTCCCAACACCTGGGAATAACCTTTTTCTACCAACCAAAATTTGTATTTCTCCACCTTGCCTTATGCATTCATCTTCTTCTTAAACACACATTTGCTTCCGATGGGTTTCATTCCATCTAGAAAATTCACCAGATCCCAAGCCTCATTTTTGTGCAAAGATGCCATTTTATCAACCATGGCCTCTTTCCAAAGTTTACCATCCTCTGAATCTACTACTTCCCTAATAGTTATGGGATCATCATTGGTAATAGATAATGCAAAATTTGAACAAAAAGGAGTTAGACTATACCTTTCTGACTTCCTTCTTTCTTGAACTAATCTTCTCATGGCTAGAGTTTGAGGCTCTTAATATTTTATTTCATCTTCTATTGTAGAGTCTAATTCCTCCTTCTTTAGATCAAACTCTATCTTCTCAGGTTCCTTTGGCTAGCACCAGAGGGGAACTCACCCTATTTTGCTTCCCATATACACAATTTTCACAAAAATCAAAATACAAAAAAAAATTTGACATACCTCCTACCACATCATTACCATGAAGTATTCGAAGGCCCTTCTCTCCAATATGTCCAAGCCTTTGATGCCATAGCATGGTCTTTTCTCCAGAGACCACTAGATTTTCTGCTCCACTTTCAGGAACCATAGAACTATTGCACCCATGAATTTGTACAAAGTTCCAATCCAAACTCCCCACATCAATACCAGTGCTCCCCAAACCATATTGCATATATCTTCTCGAACACTATTTTTACACCTGCATCATCCAACTTGCTTACAAAAATCATATTTCTGGCCAATGCAAGAATATGCAGAACACCAAGAAGTGTTCTAACCCTTCCACCTTGGAACTTCAACATGAACTTTCTGTGACTGATGATTCTATCCTTCCTATCATCCCCTACGAAGACATCACCACCACCATATTTATCATATTCGCAGAACCACTCCCTATGGGGAGTGAAGTGAAAGGATGTACTTGATTCAATCAACCATGCCTCATGATCTACATGTGTACTTGAAGAAGAAGCCAAGTAAACATCCCCACCTTCATCTAAGGTGGTTTTCTCCTCTGGAGAAAGAGCATCATCGGACCTCTTCCCTTTCTCAAAAGATTTAGATCTATAGTCCTTTTTGAAGCGCCCTTCCTTTCCGCATTTCTAGCACACCTTTATAGGTTTTCTTGGAGATTTAGATCTCCCTCTAGATTTAGATCTCTCACTCTAGGATTTATTTTTATTTTTGTTTTAGGACTATCCTCATACAAAAAAGGCATCACCATTGTGGCCCTCCATATTTTTCTGTCTCATCTCCTCTGACAATAAGGATGAGACTATTTCATCAAACTACAAGGCAGTCATATTGCTACCTATTGCAACAATGAGACTATCCCATGAATCTAGTAGAGAACACAACAAAATGATATACTTATCTTCATCTGAAATTTTATATCAACAAATAACAACTGGCTTACTATATTATTAAAGGAATTCAAATGCTCTTTCACTGAATCTCCATCCTTCATCCTCAAGTTATACAATTTTTTCCGTAGGAACAATTTATTCACCTGAGACTTAGATTGGTACAAAGTCCCTAACATGTCCCACAAAGCCTTCGCCGAAGCTTCCCCTGATACATTCAATAATATTGAATTTGAGATACATAATCGTATTGTGCTCTTTTCCTTCCGATCCAACTTCCAGTCTTCAACTAACATTATCGTTGGTTGAGTACCCAAATCTGCTGCAATCCACTAATCTTTATCCACCAGCAGATCCTCCATCTTGAGTTTCCATAACTCAAAACTCAGACCATTAGATTTCTCGATTTCTATCTTTCCACTTCTCATCATCGTCTTTCACCACAAGAATCGATCACATAGATCTCCCACTGAACAGGGTCTACCATAGGCCCGAGCAACCCCTCAGCAACAAATGTGTCCCCTTGAAGCCAAAACAGCTTTGATACCAAATGTATTTTTTAACCCCATATAGAAATTACCTACATACAAATTCTAAAAATAGAAAATAAATAATGGCAAGATTATAAAACATAAAACAAATATACACAAAGATTTCCACTAGATCCCAAAAACGGGACTACCAGATTGATTTTTCATTATGTTCCTTCCAATGTTACAATACATATATATATATATATATATATATACATGATGAAGAATCCATAAACCCCAATCCATTAACCCTAGATTAGAACACAACCATAGTTCCCTTGATCGGATCTACAAAATACCATGGGAAGAAAAGAATCATGCTCAAAACCATGTGTAAAAACCACGCACAAAACCATAGGTAGGTCTTCCCACCTAATATAGGGTCCAAAAAAAAATTCCCTGGGGCCTTGCCTTGAACCTTGTAGAGGGGGACTACCGCCCCACTGAAACCCCCCAACAGGGTGGGCTGCCACCACCCCTGTGACCCCTCGGTTGCGCCCGACCCAACGAAGGGGATAGTGCCCACCCCTGGGCTTCACTATAGGGGCTAGTCATGGAAAGAATGTAACACACACTCAATATTTTCTGCCTTGTGTGTACTACCTATTGTTTGGTTTTGAATAAATTTTCCCATCTTATATTTACCTGGTGATCTATATTGATGGCACCAACCTAGTTCATGAACTTGAAATTGTTGTTTTAAATGGTTGACTCTTTGATAGTTTAAACAACTTATTTTATGACCTCTAACCATTTTTCAAAACTCTCCAATGGTTGTAACTTACATGACTTCAAGATATTTGTAAAATTTATCAATTGTCTGTAGTCATTCATGTTCTTGAAGTGATTGTTTAAATGCATCAATGAAGATGGTTGGTAGTTTTACTTGTGTGATAAGTTCAATTCAAGAATTATTGGCATTATTGTGAGACAATGAAAAATGAGGTTATGTAATCATATATTCATCTTAGATAATTGTTGTGAAATTTCCTTAAGGGATTATGGCTATTAGGTGTTTGATAAAATTCCTCAATGGATATACATTGCATGGTTGAATTCTATTTGTTAAAAATCCTTAATCGCAGTAGATTACATGGTTGAAAACTATTTGTTAAAATGCCTCAATGGTTGTGCATTACATGCTTGCAAATTGTTTGTCACAATTCCTAAATGGTTGTAGCTAATTACATTTATGAATTGTCTATAAAATATGCCTAAGTGAACATTACGATTTGTGTCCAAGGTGTTTCTGGAAATGTCTCAATGAATATGCGTGATTATTATATTGAGTTAAATTCATGCTGATGAAGTCAAATTTGGGTAAGTGAACTGTTGTAAATTATATTACACATGAATTCATAATTATTTCATACCACTCCTATAAAAGTTGAATTTTGATTTTAAGAAAAGAATTCATAGGCATGTTATTTAGAATAAAATCAAATATGTCACTCTTGAATGCATTTAATTGCAATAGAATTAACAAATAGTTTGTTGGAAATTATGGTTTGTAAAGTTTGATATTTATTCGTCCCACTAAAGACTCTTTCTTTTAAATGTGATTTTTGAGATTGAGAAGAAAGTATTATCGTTGTAAGTTTTAGATATTGGTGAAACCATTATCCTTGTATCTTTGATGAGAAGATTAAAATTACGATGGGTTAATTAGTAGAATTTAGTGTGTAGTGTAAATGATATGAACGAGGAGGGATGGCCCTGTATTAACGTTTATGTCTTGCAAAAAAACAAATATCGCATTTTGAGTCTTATTGTTAAATATTTCTCTATAATATTGAGGTTTGGTAAGGTGGGACCTTACATATCGTATCATAGCTAAGTTACAACACTAGGGCCTACCGGGCCAACATGCTTTCTTGTAGGTTGATGCATGAATTGTGATTTTGCATGCATGTTGAATTGTTGTGTATGTTGACTTGGAAGCATATTGGCGACATAGGGATATTATTATAATTACTATTTCATTTAGAAAAGCATGAAAGAAAAATAATGTTTCCTTGTTTTCCTTTATATTTTGTTAAGACAAACTATTAGAAATATGTTAAAATAATTAAAGCCATATTTGGAAAGGATGTGCTTGAGAAAGTTGGGTTTAAACCCAAGCATGTGAATGGCTTGATTGTCAAACAATGAGTGAGATAGGTGGAGTGCATGCATGGTTGCATATATTTTTAATACATCATTTTCAATGTGATATGGGCTTAGTAGCCATCTTTACCAACTGAAACTATATCTACTAAGCAAAACATTATCTTAATCTGGACTATAGTATGATGACTTTGGTGTGTATGCTTTGGGAATATGTAACAAGGGTAAGGTTGAGATTCAATTAATGTGATGATTGAGTTCATCTTTTTATTTTTGATTGATTTATTATCTACACTAATGGAAACTTAACAAAAGTTGCTGTGAAGGATGTCACTTTTAACTATGAATGTATATTCACAAGTTATGTGTGTGCATTAAATTGATGTCTTAAAAATATGATTTCGAAATACATTTGTAGCAAGTAAGAATGGAATTAATATGATTTATTTGACATTATTTTTTTCTTTTCTAGTTGTTAATTTGTGTATTTTGGGTTGACATTTTTCAAATAACTTGAAATTACTCAAATACTAGGTTGTGGTATGACCTTCCTAATAAAAAAGAGGCTTAAATTACTTGTTCATGAATGGTTGTGGAAGTCATTTGAAGGAACACTTGAAGGTTATGTTTTCCTTATGTTATGTATGGGTGTGGAATCCATATTATCATCTATCTATGAGCTAATGTATAGGTGTGGAATCCATAATATCATATATCTATGAGCTAAGTAATCAGGTAAGGCATGGGTGTGGAGCCCATATTAACATATATGTATGGGCTAAGTAATTATTCTACTTAGAATGAAAAAATTATTTTGATGGAATCTCATAAACATCATTAAGGAGGATTGATTATGTGTAATTAAAGTTAAACGAATAGAGATTCATAACAAAAAATTGCTTGAGATTTAAATATATTATTTTCTTCTTATTACAAATGAAGATACAAATAATTGTATAGTGAACACCATTGGGTGGTTTAGAATGTTTAGAATAATTGATTTTTGATATATGCAATCAAGTGTGAACAAGGTATATATCCTCTAGTATCGTAATTATTTTGTATGTGTTGGATTTAAGTAGACTTAAATTGATTTTCAAATTCTTGAAATGTAGAAAAAGATTATTGTGATAAATCGATGACATATATTTTCTATTGGCATAAGACACATTAGTTCTAGGAAATCTATAATACTCTCCTTAATAAGTTTATCAAGTGCACATTGGTTGAATTCTATTTAACTAAATTAATTAGAGAAATTATGAGGACTAAACTCATGAACTACTCTAAACGGTTGTTAATTAGGCAATTGAGTTAAAATTCATATTGTTTATGAACTTGATTAACTGCTTTCTTCAAATTTGATTAACTTTTAAAATGTTAAGATAATAACATGTTTAGAAGGTAATCATGTTCTGTGGTGAGAACGTTGTTTTATTTGAACTTACAGAAGAAGAAAAAAGGTTTGTGATTAATGAAAAGCTTATTTGAGTTCTTGTTTCACAAGAATATGTGCTTGTGATGTTTTTTAGGGAGAAATTGAAGGAGCCTTGGGATCACATTTTGATGCATTGTTTCATGATTTAGAAACCTAAGATGATTGTATTGTATGTGGAATGGAAGAGATTGTTGGATTTAGTAATTTGTGTTTGGATGTATAGTTGTATTAGTAGTTATTAGTCCTACAAAAGTTTGTAATATTTTGAGAGGGTGGTAATTCTCCTTAAAAAGAAAATAAACTTAGATTTAGGTTATAAATGCTGTTGTGATACTCTAAATCTTATTCTTCATAGTTTGAGAAGTGTATTGTTTCGATAGCTTGTTTTTGTGTATGTATTAATAGTAAGGAATAAGATGTTAAACCAAATGAATTTATTAATTACAGTGAAAAAAAACATGAGAAATTTTATAGTTAGAAAACATGTTGAATTGCAGTCATCAAGTTATATTCAATAATATAGATATCATATTTGCATAATTATGAGAGTTGTTATTGTTTACAAGCTTGCAAAAATATGGCTTTAATTGTTTTTGGAATGAAGATCTTCTAAATGACTCATTCATAATTTATTCTCAAGTAAGAGAAGTGAAAAATAATGAATATTATGGGAATTTAAGGAATGGTCTATAATACAAAAGTGGGCCATTGAGGATTGTATGGAACCTTAGCTTGTTAGTTAAAAAAATAAATTGTTTTGAACCTCAAATTGTGATTTTCCTAAAGAGTAAAAATTTATTAAATATTGTGGGTAGATCCTAAATATTTTGATTGCAAGGATGTCTTTTGGAATGAAAAGGGGAAAATTGCATTGAGAAGACATAAATAAAGTGGGATGTAAGAGTGGGATTTATATATGACATCTTGTTTTGTTGCGTAGTTTGACTAGCAATTGTATGTGGATGATTTGATGTTTCTTGTATGCAAATTTTATTGTGAGATGGGATGGACCACCATTGTTGTTTATACAACCAATGTGTGAGATATTTATAACTTGGAAATCTCAACATACCATAGAACCAAGAATATGGCATAAGTAAGATTCATGCAAACTATGAGAAATAAAAACATGGAGAATATCAAATTATTATAGATAATTTCAGTAGATGTCATATCAATTACATAAAATAATGATATGGTACTATAAATTGTATGGCTAGTTTTGATATAGAAATATTTGGAATTTTATATCAAAACATGTCTAATATGGCATGGATATATTTTCTACTTGATTAAGAATGGTATTTTTTGGTTTTCATAGATTTTCTTCCAATTTAGCAAACATTAAACTATAAATTAGCATGAAGAAAAATATATCAAATACATATACATAAGGTTAACAATGTATTGATAGGAGAATTGAAAAGAACTAAGTATCTTATGATTTTAGGAAAACTTAGGGCCAAGTTTAGCCCAAGTGGGGGAGTATGTAGTGTCCCTTCTTGGCAAGATAACTTTGACAACACTTAGATATGGTGATTTTGATGCAGTGATATAAAGAATACACATATCAAACTTATGTATGTGCTTGTATGCTATAGACCTAGTTTAGGTCACACGGTTTCTACGTACTTATAATCAAGACTAATTTTGGTTTCGTTAAGTGCATATTATTAGTGTTTTATCTTTTGGTATCCTAGTTTGGACATAGGTGTATGAAATGGATGGTGATCCAGGATTGAGACACATAGATCCATGGATGATCATGGTTATGTGGAACATATGGTTAATTACATTTGATGGATGATACATGATTCGTATGATTATATATGCTTAATATTGTACTAAGAAAGATGTGGCAAGGGGTTTGGTTATTTGAAAACGGGGATGCTCAAATTATAAATGATGGTGGAAGTCATGTGGAAGTCATGATACATGATTTATATGATTATATATACTTAATCTTGTACTGAGCAGGATGCGACAAGGGATGTGGTTAGTTGAAAATAAATATGTTCAAATTATAAATGATTGTTGGAGTCATTTCTTCAAACCAAAATGGCTACGGAAGTCATGCACAATTCTTGGTCTTGGAACAAGACCTTACCAACGAACCATCAGATGGGTATGAGCTCACAATTAGTACCATAAGGAAAAAGGTGGAGTTTCAGAGCATAGTAGATAAGAAGGCATGGAAATTAGGGCATGGAGTCCTAAATCCAAGAAAGATAAAGATGTGGAGTCTTGTATATTTAGCTGGGCATGGACTCCTGAATATTTACAAGACCAAGGTATGGAATCTTGGATCTTTGGAGTAGATGAGGATGCAGAGTCCTCAATCTACTAATGCAAAAAGATGCATGCTATAGTGGTGTGGAATCCTTATTCTCCAAAACAAAAATACCACTCACAAGTATCTCAAGGATGAATTTCCTTAATAAAATCTAATTTCTGACAATTCTGGAGTGACTTTCTAAAAATATAAAGTCATGTCTAGCATCTCAAGTATGAATTTCCAAAAATATTAAATCACCTCGCATCAATTGGTGATCACGTATAATCAAAGGAAAATCATTTAAATTATCACTAATCAATCCTAAGAGTTCAATCTTGATTTAGTCATCAATATTATTATTATTATTATTATTATTTATGAGACTATGATATTATTATTAAAAGGAATTAAAAGTCACCTTCATCACCTCAATCACTTCACACCTCTTTCCTTGATGAGTCTCATGGCTCTACATAAATCTCTCTCTTAATGATACATTACAAACATGGAATATTCCTCTTACACTCATTAAAATCATGTCATAAAATATTTCTCTTATGCTCTCTTTAATGAATATGTTACACTCTTCTTAACTAAGGCATGCGTACCTCTCCTTAATGGTATGATTTACACCCTTATAAATGGAATATGTTACTTTTCCTCAAGACATGCATATTACTCCTCCTTTATGACAATAAAAACATTTTCCTCCTATATATGTGTCTCATGTCTTCTCACTTGGGGGAGAGGAAGAGGTGCGTTGTAATACCAAGAGTTGGAGAGAATTGTAATACAAAATTATTGAGTATGTCTAGCTGGTGGAGTTGTCCATGACTTATATTGAGAGGAAGTGAAACTTATCTTCCTAAGCTTACCTTGTATATATCTCTATTGTTATATTTTGGTACTTCTTTAAGCTCTTACAACTCAGGGGTTCCAGGGGGAGAAGTTCTCCTTGGATATGATTGGGTGGAAAACCAGACAGTTCACAATGAGTTAGTAATAAGGTTGGAGCTAGAGCATATTCTCATCTTTTGGAGTTGTATATATACAGTGTCAGGAATATTCATAAATATTTTTGAAATTTTAGTTTATTATTAGTTTAAAATGTTGTAGAAATTCGAATTTATTGGAAATTTCTACTTGTGAATGTTTATGAGATATTTAGAGAGTTATTTCTGAGCTAAGCATTAATTAATGGACGCTATAGTTGAGAATGTATATGCAAGGGATTTAAACAAGAATGTGTTGCCCAATTTTTCAAGTTCATTTTATAATGCATTTTTTCCATAGAAGGTCATATCTATTATCTAAATACAATATTCTATGTTTGATAGCATGGTTTTTTATTACTGTGAATTGGGTTATTAGATGAAAACTTAAATGTATATAAAATGTTGCACACTAAATGTTTGTTGAAATTCAACAATAGTTGTAGTTCATTTTATGTAAGTTTTCTTTTGTATGGTTTTATTGTAAACTAATCGACAAAAGGTCTTGATGGCTAAAGCATTCAAGTTTCCATGAGTTTGATGAAAATATCATATTAGCATAAATTTGGGTTTTATTTCTCCCTCTAAGTTGTAGATGAAGTTTGCATACTAAGTGTTTGACAAAAGTCATAAATGAGATAGTAGTTTTTTTCTTTTCTTTTAAGAATCACACTCTAGGGAAATGATTTTTCTATTCAGCTCAACATCAGGGGGTATTCGTACCTTAAGACCAATATGTAACCCCCACTTTGATTCTAAAAAACATTTTTTTCAGACTCTGATTCTCTAATCATGTCAATTTTGCAGATTTTTTGTTGCCTCATATGGAATACCTATTGTTTGGTTTTGCAGAATTTTTTCCATATTAGATTTACCTAGTGATCTATATTGATGACACTAACCTAGTTCATGAACTTGAAATTGTTGTTTTAAATGTTTTACACATTGATAGTTTAAACAACTTTATGAAAACTTATTTTACGACCTCTAACTATTTTTCAAAATTCTCCAATGGTTGTAACTTACATAACTAAAAGCTATTTGGAAAATTTCTCAAATATCTGTAGTCATTCATGTTCTTGAAGTTTTTTTTGAAATGCATCAATGAATATTGTTGCTATTTTTACTTTGTGATAAGTTCAATTTAAGAATTATTGGCATTATTGTGAGACAATGAAAAATGAGGTTATATAATCTTAGATTCATGTTAGCTAATTGTTGTGAAATTTCCTTAAGTAATTATGGTTGTCAATTGTTTTACAAAATGCCTCAATGGTTGCACATTGCATGTTTGAAAACTACTTTTTAAAATTCTTTAATGGTTGTAGATTACGTGCTTGCAAACTATTTTTTAAAATTCCTCAATGGTTGTTCATTGCATGCTTGCAAATCGTTTTTTCACAATGACTCAATGGCTATAGATTATTAAATTTATGAATTGTTTGTAAAAGATGCTTAAGTTAAAATTAGGTCTTGTAACCAAGGTGTTTCTGAAAATGTCTCAAAGAATATGTCTAATAATTATATTGAGTTAAAATTCATGTTGATGAAGTCAAAATTGGGTAAGTGAATTGTTGTAAATTAGCTTTCACGTGATTTCATAATTATTGGATACCACTCCTCTAGAAGTTGAATTCTCCTTTTAAGCAAAGAATTCATAGGAATTTTATTTAGAATAAAATCAAATTAGTTTCTATTGAACACAATTAATTGCAACAAAATTACCAATTATCTTGTTGGAAATGATGGTTTGTAAAGTTTGATATTTATTCATCCCACTAAAGGCTCTTTCTTTTAAATGCTACTTTTGAGATTGAGAATCTTGTATTATGGTTGTAAGTTTTTGATCTTGATGAAACCATTATCCTTTTAGCTTTGATGAGAATATTAAAATTACCATGGGTTAGTTAGTAGAATTTAGTGTGTAGTGTCAATGATACCAATGAGGAAATATGGCCCTGCATTAACTTTTATGTCCTGCAAAAAGGAAATAACCCATTTTGAGTCGTAGTGTTAAAAAAATCTCTATAATACTAAGGTTTGGTAAGGTGGGACCTTAAAATATCATATTTCGTTTCTACATCCCTCATAGTCTTACTAAAGAATGCTATTGATTTTCAAAATTTTCTTCATCTTTTAGTAGTAAGACTGTTGAAATAGTTGAATCCAAAGAAAAGAAAAATATACTAAAAGCCTTATTATAATCTCGGCTCAATAGAAATAGAGCTTTAACGAGTGACTTTTTTATGTAAAGAAAATATCCTTTCCTATGGTGTCCATTTGAATTCTTGGTCCTTCTTAAGCATGTCCTTGGCTATTTCTACATAGTTGGGGTGAATATTCTTAATAAATTAATCTAGCCTAGTAATGATTGATGACTATCATGGCTCTACATAAATCTTTCTTTAGTGATACATTAAAAACATGGAATATTCCTCTTACACTCATTAAAATCATGTCATAAAATATTCCTCTTATGCTCTCTTTAATGAATATGTTACACTCTGCTTAAATAAGGCATGCATACCTCTCCTTAATGGCATGAATTACACTACTCTAAATGGAATATGTTACTTTTCCTCAAGGCATGCATATTACTCCTCATTTATGACAAAAACAAATTATTCCTCCTATATATGAGTCTCATGTATTCTCACTTGGTGGAGATAAAGAGGTGCATTATAATACCAAGAGTTGGAGTGACTTGAAGAGGATTGTGAGAGGGAGAATCTCAGAGAGTAGAAAAATGTTGTCAAAATGAATATTAATTCCTAAACTAAATTACTGAGTAGCTCTACTTTGTGGAGTTGTAGTGATACTGAGAGGAAGTGAAACTTGTCTTCCTTGACTTGGCTTATATATCTCTCTATTGTTATTATTATATTTTGGTACTGCTTGTAAGCTCTTACAACTCAATGGCTCTAGGGGGAGAAGTTCTCATTGGATATGGTTAGGTGGAAAATCGAATGTTCACAATGAGTTGGTAAGAAGGTTGGAGTTGGAGCATTGATCCAAATTGGATCCTAGAACACTCTCTAAGTTTTCATAAGCTCTTTAAAAATCATGCCAAAGTTTCAAAGTCTTATAAAGATCAAGCTTATTAGAAGTATCCTCGTAACAGTTGCAATCAGTGATCAACACAGAGCAACGAGGACCCTCGGTCAAGTGCGCAGACCGTCAGCCCATGGTAATGTGTGCTGCCACAAATTAGCAAAACTAGAGGCCATTTCAAGAAACAGGGGTAGTTTCTGATATCGTAGGGAAATTCACTAATCGCATATCGCAGGGAAAACCCCTCAAAGAAGGAAAGGTCGCAAGCACCCAGACCCGAAAAATCATAAAATGTGGTGGATATCACTCCAATTCTGTCAAAAGTGGGTCCCACAAAAACCGGCAGAATATTGGAAGGGATTCGAGCAGTAAGAGGTTTCAACCGGGTTCCATCCAATGCCACACAATGGTTGACACAAGTCTAGTGGAAGAGAGAGAAAATCATTCACATCGGATGGGTAATCATCATGTTACTTACCCACCTGATATGAATGTTGACCGTAGGATTTGGAGGCTCCAGATCAATGACGGGGACACAATCCGATGGATGACTGGATTCGACGAGGTCAACAGGTAGAATTGTATAGGATTTGAAGTTCGATACAGATGATGCATTGGCAGAAGGTCGTGTTTCACGGGCGTTCTTGGAGTTAACAGAATAAAAGGTTGTTTCGAAAACATCCAAGAGAACTGACACTTAGTTGGTTATGAAATAGGTAGCCACCTCCCTATGAGGCATTATACAATAATTATTACGTAGAACAGAGGGATTCAGATGGACAAAGGCAGGGGAACCAAAAAGCTGGGAAGCGGAAATGAACAGTCAGGAAGCAGATTGGCTTTAAAGCCACAAACTGACAGAGAGAGAAGCAAGTAGTAAGAAATGAAGTTAAGAAATCTAAGAACAGGGAGAAGAAGTCGAGCTAACCTACAAAAGCAAAGGCAGAATCGATCCAGAGTCAAGATAGAGACAGAGAGAGTCAAATAGTTTGTGTACTCTAGAGAAGGCTTGAGAGGTTCAAGCACACTCCTCTATAATACCTGTCATGTATGAGTCTTAGATTGGGTTCATACTACTATGACCAATAGAGGTCGAGAGTCAGTAAGGAGATTCTGTGTACTCCAGAGACTTGGGGGATCCAAGTACAATCCTGCTGATTTATATCTACTGTGTGAGACTCAAATTGAGCTCACTGTTGTAAAAAATCTTCTTTGAAAACATAATAGAGTGGCCACCACTGAAGGCTAGACCAGGAGACGTAGCTCAGGAGTATTAGGTGAAGTCCTTATTAAACTTGTTGTGTTTATATGTTTGCCTGTTATGTTTTCCTTAACTTCTTTAGTGCCTATGTATTTCACAATCTTATCGATTCGTTACATAAAATAGCATAGGCAAATCCATGCACATGAGTCTGTAATACCTTGATTGTTTGTCTTGGATCAATTTTAGATCAAGTGGTATCAGAGATCTAGGTTACTAAGGTTAGACAAGCTTGTGCTATATTTTTTTTGTTGAATGATAACTAGATCAAATCTTACATTAGGAGAAGGAGAGTTGGTTGAAGCTAACCCAAAAATTGGAAGAGTCTATCCTAAGAGGAAAATCTCAGAAGAAAGTCCCTTGGAATCAAACTCCCAGTTCATGGACAGTTTCATGACCATGAGAGCCATGGTAGAGGAAATGTATAGAGAATTTAAGAAAGGTAGAGATGAAGATTCATCAAACTCCAAACAAGATAAAGGAGCAGAAGAATATCTCCTCAATGACCACTCTAAAGGCAAAGGGAAAGAATAAAAGCTTCCCACACCTCCTAATAGCCCTGAAAATAAAAAGAAAACATCTTTGATTAAATTAGATGTTAAATTTGATTTGTCGATATATGATGGAGAGTTGAATGCAGAGAAGCTGGATAGTTGAATTAGACAGATTGATGTATATTGTAGGGTGCAGAGCATTCATTCAAACAAAAGTAAGATTCAGCTGGCCAGCCTATGCCTTGGAGGCACTGCCTTGGTATGGTGGGAAGACATAACACAAGCTGACATGAAGAAGCATGGTAAAATCCTTTCTATCTAGAGTGAATTCTTTTCTGCAATTAAAAAATAATTCTATCCACTAGCTTATATGCAGCAAGCTATGATGAGTTGACAAAGTCTTCACTAATTGAAAGGGAAAAGTATACAAAGTTACACCCAAGAATTTGGAAAGAGAGCTTTGGTTCTAGGAATTTCTTTAGACTCACCTGAAACTCCGCTGAAGTATATAGGTGGTCTACACTGCTATTTAAAGCACACCATTCTCATGTTTAATCCCACTAGGATAGATGAGGTATCTGTTCGAGCTACACATCTAGAGGCTAGAGGCAAGAATGTGAACCTAGAAGTTGGGGGATCATCAAAACTCACTGCAAGCAAGAACAAGGAAAAGAGAAAGCAGAAATGGAAAGAGAGGAAGACAAATACTGTACAAAAGACCAAGCCTTCATGCACTCATTGCAAGAAGGATGGGAATGATGATGAACGTTGCTAGATTCTGCATCTGGAGCTAAACCCAAGAAGTACGATGGCAAAAAGAAGAAGACTATTGTAGCTATTCAGAAGGATTTGGAGTCAGACTTAGGGGATGAAACAACAATCACAGCCACAGGTATAAAAGGTAAAAATTCTAAAGCATCTACTAGTAATTCTGCACAATCTACTGATAATGAAGAAAATGAGAGGAAAAGAGATGAGCTTTTTCATATTGGAGTTATTTCCAAGCATCAAAAGATTGATACTTTGTTTGATAGTGTCTCACAAGTAAAATTAATTTATGAAGCAGTTGTAAAGAAGCTGGGATTACTAACCACACCTCACAAGAAACCATATCCATTAGGTTGGTTATGTGATAAAGAAAAGCTACAAGTGACTAGACAATGTAAACTTAGGTTTTCTTTTGGGTCAGCATTTGTAGATGAGGTTGAGTTAGATATTGTTCTCTTGGGTATATGTAGAATTGTTTTAGGAAGTCCTTACTTGTATGATAGAAAAGAAATTTTCTATAGAGAAGAAAACAAGTATCAACTCGTGAAAGATGGAATTGAATATATTGTAATAGCTCATAAACTCAAGAATAATTATACTCTCATAAAATAAGGGTAGATGAAAATAATTGTAAATTCATGCAAAAAAAATTACTGATAGTTGTAAAGGAAAACAAACCTGATAAAACCAATGTATTTGAAGGCTATAATACTAAACAACAATCTGATTTAGAAAAAGTTGTTTCAGAATATGATATGATATTTCAAAAACCTAAAGGTCTGCCACCCAAAAAGGAAATAGTACATGATATTAATTTGTAGCAAGATGCTCCATTGCCTAACATCGGAATGTACAGGTTTTCCGCTTTAAAGAATGCAAAAATCAAGAAGCAGGTATAGGAGTTGCTCAAGAAAGGGTTCATAAGACCTAGCACATCACCATGTGGGTCTCCAATTGTCTTGGTGAGAAAGAAAGATGGTTCATGAAGAATGTGCATTTATTACCGAGCACTGAATAAGATAACGATAAAAAATCGTTATCCCCTTCCTCACATAAATGATCTACTAGATCAGTTGAAAGAAGCTATTTACTTTTCCAAGTTGGACTTGCATAGTGTCTACCATCAGGTCAGAGTTGTAGAGCAAGATGCATGGAAGACTAGTTTCAAGACAAAGGAGGAATTGTATGAGTGGTTAGTTATGCCTTTTGGCTTAACTAATGCTCCTGCTACTTTCATGAGAGTAATGAATGATGTACTCATGCCTTTTATTGATGATTTTGTCATTGTATATTTAGATGACATTCTTATATTTAGTAAAACATGGGAAGAACATTTGAAGCATGTAAAGCAGACTCTAGATGTTTTGAAAAACTAAAGTTTTTATGTTAAGTTATCAAAATGTGAATTTGGCAAAACATCTTTGAATTATTTGGGTCATATTGTAGGGGGTGGTGAATTGAAGATAGATCCCTCTAAGGTGGCAGTCATTGTAAACTGGGTAAACCCAAATCTACTACAAAAGTTAGGATCTTCCTAGGAGCAGCACAGTATTGGAGAAAGTTTATTTCTAACTTTTCCTTGATTGCAGCTCCCTTACATGCTTTAACAGGATTGAAAAAGGTGTTTCAGTGGGGAGGCAAATAGCAGAAATCCTTCGACATCTTGAAAGAAAAGATTAGTACAGCACCAGTACTAGCACTGCCCGATCTTTAAAGGCCATTTGAGATTGAAATGGATGCCAGTGTGATGAGCCCCATAAATGGGTAATTATATGGGCTCATTTTGCCTCCTCACTTAGCTTAATCCACCATTCTCATTAGTTTATTGCATTTTTTATTATATTTATGCTAATAGAGTGAGTTGGGTTGGTCATTATGCCATGGAGTCTAATGTGTGCTTAATGCATATTTTTGGTCAATTTTGGAGACAAAGTCAAAGATTTAATGGACATATAGTAGCAAATATTCGAAAAAAACAAGGGATAGGATTTATAGGAGGGTGTCCACCTCATTTATGACTCCCTACTTTGAATTCTCCTTCAGGAAGCTTAGAGCACAAGTAGCCACATCAATGCACCAAAGAGGTAGCTAACCAAGTGGAGGATAAGTTCTGTCTATCTCAAGTTTTGGGAGCCAAGCCTCCCTGATTTTAAGGAAGTTGTTGGGAGCCTCAGTTGTATAAGTAGAGAGGCCTAGGGCCTTATTAGGTTGTTGAATGTTAGTCAAATTTTGGAACTTTTTTTGTAGTTTTGCTCTGCTCAACTTCAAGCTTACTTTTGTGGACAATTTCATGTAATCTTACTGTTATTTTGATAATGAAGATGAGATTCTCTTTAAGCTAGCACTGAGTTACCTGAGAGGTCTGAAGCTCTTGGGTTAGGGCCCAATCCAAGCAGCCAAGCACCTCTTGTCTTGTATTTATATGTTTTGTTTCAGTTTATGAATTAATTTCTATTAGATAGATTTATTTCTTAGTTAAGGATTGGTTGCTCTTGGTGATTTAAAAGGTTGTTTCCATTTCAGTTTGCTATATCAGGTTGCACAGTGATAGGAAAAAGATACAAAAAGGCCATCAACAGAGCCTTTGCCTCCTTTCCTCCCTTTGGGACCATGAACTGAGGCCAAGACCCTCTTGCTGCCACAAAAAAACAGATTTTCCTTTTCCACAGGATTTCTGTTGCATTTTTTTAGAAGGCTCATGCATTGTTGTAGATCTATTTCACCATGCTCATTTCTATCTTTGTAATAAATTTCCTTCCATGATTCCTCTCCATATAGAATTGTTCAACATTTACTTTCCTAGATCAGAATTTAGCTTAGCTTGATGCAAAGTTCTGTTTTTGGTGTAGCTAGTTTCTTTACTTGCTTAATCTCAGTGTTTGATTTTCAGTTCTCTGGAAATACATTTCCACTCACAATAAGTCAGCCAATCAGCTATCACCATCTATATTTGATCTATGTTCCACAGGTCATCCAAAGTCCCTCACAAATCTACCTTAATTTTCTTCACTTTTCTCATAAACTTTCCTCTCTTTCTTTGAACAAGTCCAACCATATTTCTCTTCCCTAATCCTTATTGATGAACCCTAGATGCCCTAACACATCCTCCTAGCCATCAGCTACCCTTTCCACCCATTTTCATACCTTCAAAACCTCTAAAACAGCTCTTGGCATCCTCTTGTAGACGTCCTGTAGACCTCTTGTAGATCCCCTGCAACCTTCTGTAAATTTTCTTGTAGGTGTCTTTTTCAAGTTCGATTGTAGGGAAAGCCTCTAGAAGGCCACCTAGGACCCCTCCACACCTTCTCACACCTATGAAAACTCCAAATTCACCCTCCATCACCACCTAAGCGCTGCCACATTCACAAACCAATAAATTACATGCATGGCAATTTCACTGAAAAATACATAAAAATCCAAAAAGATGTTTTTTTCTCATTTCCTTGTAGAAATAGCTTGAATAGATGATTTTTACTTCCTAAGTACGTAATAACATTCATTTAATGGTTTTTCATCTCTCTTTATGCAAAAATAGGATTAGTTGGTTAATTAGGGTTTGCTAGGTTTACTTCACATTCAGTCTTCTTTCTCTTTTTGCAAGTAGAGTAGCCTCTGTAGAGTAAGCTTCTCTTTCTTTCATCACATATAAAGATTTTTTTGGAATTCATAGAAGTTGGCTTCAGCTTCTAGTGATCTTGTGCTATCTGACCAAGTGATAGCCTGCAGTAAGAACTAGTACTTGTGCATACAAATCTGTCGCTTCCAAGTTTGTTACAAACTACCGGGTTGATAAAAGTAAAGTAGGAAGCCCAGGAGTTGCAGCATTATTGCTGCAATACTGGTGCTTGCCACTTTTTGGTGCCATTTCCAAGGAAGCGTCAAAGTATTTTGTGTTTATTGCTTTCTTATATTTTCTATCTCAACATTCTACTAAGTAGTTTATTTGAGCAAAGGTAGAGTGGTTGTTTCTTTCAATTTCTGCTTTTCCTTGCTTTCATTCCAATTTTGCAATTTCCATTTCAGCAAAAGTAGATTAGTCATTTCCTTTCTTTCATTTCAATTCTGCAATTTCCATTTCAACAAGGGTAGATTAGTCATTTCCTTGCTTTCATTTCAATTCTACAATTTCCATTTCAACAAAAGTATATTAGTCATTTCCTTGCTTTCATTTCAATTCTGCAATTTCCATTTCAGCAAAAGTATATTAGCCATTTCCTTGCTTTCTTTTCAATTCTGAAATTTCCATTTCAACAAGTTCATTTCAGTTAGTTGCAATTTATTTGTTCAATCAATTTCAGTTTTGCAGGTACAAGCAGGAAAAACAAAAAAAACATCCAAAAAGATTTCCTTTCATGCGTCGCAGAAACAGATACAATTCAAGAAAATTCTTGCCCAACACCCCCGCTACATCATGTAGCCACCGTTCTCTCTTCTTCGGTGGCAGTGATCAAGAAGAACCTTTAAGCGAACAACCAGAGATATTTGAAGAACCTATAGGGGAAGAAGAAAAAGAAAACATCCCTCCTAAGACAATGGCTGAAAACAGAAATGCTAGGGGGAATGGAGAAAGAGTAGAGGGTACCTTTCCCATTTGAGAGACCAATGGGGACACTAAAATGAAGAACATAAGCCCTTCATCCCTACCTAACTTTCATGGATTGACTACAGAAGATCCTGACACCTTTTTGTTGAGTTTGATTTTTTCTGTCGAACCTATGACTATGTAGAAGATGAGAAAAATTTGAAACTATTTCCTTTTACCCTCAAGGATGTAGCATTGCGCTAGTTCATAGGGTTACCTGGAAATAGCATCACAACTTGGGCCCAAATGCAACACGCCTTTAATAACAAATATCGAGACTACTATAGGTCAAAAGACACCAAAGAAGAAATCTTCTGAATGACCATGGGAAGTGATGAATCATTGGAAGATTATGAAGAGAGGTTCCAACTCAGTTATAAAAGGGCCAGGTGCACACTTGACCTTGAATCGCTAAAGTTGGTCCTGCTCAGGGGAATTCCACAAGACCTTCTAGACACCCTCCATCTACTAGCTAGGGGAGACATCTACCAACTACCTTATGAAGACATAAAGACTTTTTTTAGAAACCATTCTAGGGAAGCCAGAAAGAGAGGTAGGGGGAGTCAACACATAGCCAGTACCTCCTCATCCAGTTCATCCCTCAAAGGTGAAATTGGAAACATGCTTGAAGACGTCAAGAGTGAGATGTTGCAGACTCTTGCCATGCAAATGGATACCTTGCATATCCAAAGGAAACAAGAGGAAGTAGAGAGGGCTTTGGCCATTTTTTGTCCTAGGTGCACCAGAAGGCATCCTAGGAATGAATGTCCATCAAACTCTACAGAGGTTTGTTTAGTATATGAAGAAGCTCATTCTATAGATAAGTGCCCTTCCTTGCCCAGACTTAAAGTTATATACCAAGGGGCCGAAGGAGCCACTGAACCACCCTATTTCATGAACCAAAGGAGACCGCATGGACCTAGACCATACCAACAGGGAATGCAAGGGACATCTCAGGCATACTATAACCCCAACCAAGCCACTTACATCTCAGGCATACTATAACCCCAACCAAGCCACTTACGTACCTTCTTAGGGCCCTCCTGCTCATCCTTCCTGGTCCACACCTCCTCCTTGGTCCTATCCATCTCAATATCATGCCCAACCAGCCACTCATTAATTTTACTCCTATGCTCAGCCACAACCTCAGTGGAATGTATCTCATCAGGGGTGGAGGCCCTAGTACAACTATCCTCCCACTCTTTTGCCTCCACCACCTACTCAACCACAACCATTGGCTCCTACTCCACCAAGGTTACCCCAAATGCTTGCTCAACCAAACCCAAACCTGAACAATAGACAGGCCCAGCAAGTATATAGTGGGGAACCATCATGCCCAACTTATGTTGTGTAGATTCAAGAGATCAATTTGGGAATGTTCTCCCATATAGCCAGCCTTCCCCTCAGGAGGTTGAGGAAGATAAAGGGGAGAGTGAACTGAAAGCAATTCCACCTTTTCCTGAGAGATTATCCAGGACAACACAATCCACCCTAGAAGAAACTGAACTTCTGGGAGAATTGAAATAGTTATGTGTAAAGATACCACTTCTCCAAGCCATAAAGGATGTGCCTATATACAATAAGATAATCAAAGATAAGTGCTTTAGGCATCCACGCAGGCATAAGAGAGATGCCCCAACCATCAATGTCATAGGACAACTATCCGACTTGTTGTTGGGGTAGGTAATCTATCCAAAATATCTAGACCCTGGAAGCCCAGTAGTTGATGTCCACATCAATGGCACCATGATCCCACATACCTTGTGTGATCTAGGAGCTGCCATTAATGTGATGACAAAGGGCACCATGCTCGAGCTCAACCTCCAGGGCTCCTTGAGAAAGACCATGATAGTACTACAGCTAGCAAACCTCTCCACCGTGACCCCTAAAGGGATTGTGGAGGATGTGATGGTCTCCATTGATTCTTGGGAGTAACCTGCTGATTTCTTAGTTCTCCAGCTAAAGGTAAAGCTCGTTGGGTATCCTCTCATCCTAGGAAGACCCTGGTTAGCCACTGTCGATGCTTACATCAATTGTCGGGCTGGGAACATGACCATCAAGAATGAGCATATGTCGAAGCAGCTAATCCTATACCATCCTGCCCAACCCTTGCTAGAACATGATCTACCTCTTTGGTTGGAGGAGGAGGATGAGGATGAAATCTATTCTGCACTATTGTGTGCAGTGGAAACTGTCAATGGGGGGGAACTACAAAATAAGGATGATATAATTGAAAATTTAATTCAGAATCCACCCCCTAGTATTTTTCCATTAGAAGATCTAGTGAACGAAACCTAAGACAATCCCTTAACGGATCTTTGTGTGGCCGACCCAACCTCTCTCCGTGTTAAGAATATAGAGTTCGGCCCAGAAAGAACCTTGAAAATCAACTCATCCCTATCCACTTCCCAGGAGAAGGAACTCTACAGCTTATTGAGAAAACATTTAGATGCCTTCGCTTGGAGATATAAGGAGATGAAGGGAGTGCACCCTTCAATTTGTACTCATCACATATACATTAAGGAAGATTGCAAACTAGTCAGGCAGCCTCAAAGGAGAATGAATCTATCCCTCAAAGACATTGTTAAGGAAGAATTGCAAAAATTACTGGATGCAGAATTCATCTACCCCATATCTAATAGTGAATGGGTCTCTCCTTTGGTGCTAATGCCAAAGAAAAATGGTAAGTGGAGAATCTGTGTCGATTATCGAGAACTAAACAAAGCCACTAAAATGGACCATTTTCCTTTGCCCTTCATAGATCAAGTGTTAGATAGTTTGGCAGGGAAGAATTTTTCCTCCTTCCTAGATGGGTTTAGCAGGTACAACCAAATTCAAATCATCCCAAAAGACCAAGATAACACCACTTTCACTTGTCCTTGGGGTACCTTTGCATACTAGGTCCTTCCTTTTAGTTTGTGCAATGCTCCAACCAATTTCAAAAGAGCAGTATTGAGTATATTTTCTGAAGTGGTTGATGATGCAGTGGAAATATATATGGATGATTTTACTCCTCAGAAAGCTTTATCTAACCTAGGAAAAGTTTTGGACAAGTGTATTGAAATGAACCTGTTCCTCAGTCTGGAAAAATGCGAATTTTTTATGAATGAAGGGACTGTGCTAAGTCATGCAATCTCTCAACAAGGAATGCAGGTGGACCCCAACAAAATTGCCATCATCCAAAGGGTCTCACCTCCACAAAAAGTGAGAGATGTCTGAAGTTTCCTAGGCTTAGCAGGATATTACAGAAGCTTAATTAAAGATTTCAATAAGTTAGCCTCTTCGTTGTTTGGTCTTTCGGGAAAAGATATTGGGTTTATATGGATTGAAAACTGTCAATAAGCCCTAGATACCTTTAAAAGAAAACTTGTGACTGCCCCAATTTTGAGAGGCCCAAACTGGGCCCTACCTTTCCACATTCACACGGATGCCTCGAAAAAAGAAATAGGAGTAGCCTTGGGACAAATTGATGAAAAGTTACCTTATGCCATATACTTTATAAGTAAAAACCTGTCAAAGGAAGAGTTAAACTACACAGTAACTGAGAAGGAACTCCTAGCTGTAGTGCATTCCTTAAATAAATTCAGACATTACATCACAGGTTATCAAACCTTTGTACACACTGATCATGCTGCAATTGGGTATTTAATGAATAAACCAGATGTAAATGCTCGCATTATTAGATGGTTTCTTTTACCACAGCAGTTTGATTTAACCATTATCGATAAGCCTGGTAAAGAAAATGTTGTTGCTGACTTTTTGTCTAGAGTAAATTTGCCTGCAGGTGAGGAAGGAATGGTGGATGATCAAATTATAAATGAGAAACTATTTGCTATCTCAGTGCTCTCTCCATGGTTTGTTGATATAGCAAATTACTTGGTTTCAGCACTGTTCCCACCACACCTATCCTCAAAACATAAGAGCAAGATCGTGAGGAAAAGCACCCCTTTCACTTGGATTGGGGGCAATCTCTTCAAACTTGACCCAGATTAGATCTTGAGAAGATTTTTCAAGGAGGAGGAGGTTTTTGACATCCTCCTAACCTATCATGATGGGCCCTATGGAGTCCGTTTTGCAGCAAAGAGGACTACCTTCAAAATCCTGCAAGTAGGCTACTATTGGCCCACTCTTCATCAAGATGTGAAGAGATATACCAGCCAATGTGATCATTGCCAAATGATGGGGAAACCTACTCCAAAGGATGAGATGCCCATGCAACCTCAAGTGATCTTTCAGCCATTTGAGAAGTGGGGCATGGACTTTGTGGGTCCTATCAACCCTCCTTCAAAATAGAGGCATACATCATTGTGTGCATCGATTATCTAACAAAATGGGCAGAGACAAAAGCAATCAAGGTATTAACAGAGGAAAAAGTAGCTAAGTTTTTAAGAGAAAACATATTCTATAAGTTTGGGTATCCAAGAGAACTGGTTACAGATCAAGGTAGTCAGTTCACTTCCAATTTGATTGAAGACCTGCTCACACGTCATAAAATCAAGCATAGGACTTTCACCCCTTACCATCCACAAGCTAATGGATAGGTGGAAGTCACTAACATTTCTTTGGAAGGAATTCTGACCAAGGTAGTGAGCAGCAGTAGAAAAGATTGGGCAAATAGACTAGTTGAGGCCACCTGGGCCTACAACACAACATGGAAGACCACCACAGGGTTCACACCCTATGAACTGATCTATGGGAAGAAGACTTTGTTGTCAATAGAATTCGAATACAAAACACTAAGGATCGTAGCTTAGCTAGACCTAGACCTCAACCATGCATAGAGGGAAAGGCTACTCCAGCTCAATGGATTGGATGAACAAAGATTGCAGGCCCTTCTCCACACAGAGGTAGTCCAGCTTCAAAGGAAAATATGGCATGATAAAAATATCAAGGAGAAGCAATTCCAAGAGGGAGATTGGGCACTCCTCTATGACTCAAGATATAAAGACTTCAAAGGCAAGCTGAGGACAAGATGGCTATGACCAAAATGCAATGCCAATGGTTTAGTTATGATCAGAACCATTGACGAGGAAGCCATCCCCATGCTTTTCAATGGACATAGGTTGAAAATTTACAAGAAGCCCCTCTCCAAGTGAGAGTTCATTGAAGATCCAAATAAGACAGTGTTGGTAGTGGAGCAGGTTTTAGCCTCCACTCAACCTTCTCACTAAAGAAGTAGAAAAAAGAAAAATAATAAAGACTCAAGTGAAAACCCCCATGAGGCACTTGAGTCTCATCATTGGGTTGAAAACCTCTTTTGAGGCGGCCCAGTGATGAAAAAAAGAAAAAAAAAGGAAAAAAGAGAGAATAAGATCCCTAGGTGAAAGCCTCCCTTGGAGGCACCCAGGGCAGGCAATTAGGGTGAAAACCTCCTTGAGGCACCGTAGTTGTCTTTCAAAAAAAAAAGGAGAAAAAAACAGAGAAAGAAAGAAGAGAAAATTGACTTTTAAAATGCATTCCAAGTTAAAAGTGGACCACAGGAAGCAAGAGAAGATGACACAAAGCCTATTTCACCTCCTCCACACTCTTCTCCATTATTTCTGACCTTTCTTCCACCTCACTGGGTTTTTTCCAAACACTGTGTATCCTACAGGAGGCCCTGTGTGTTCTACAAGAAGCTCTTGTAGAAATCACAGAGAGCTTGAAATGGATTTTAAAAACAATTTCAGAAGCTGGGAAGTGTTATGAAGAGCATGTAGGCCCTCCTATATCTATCCACCCTCCTAGCTATCCATCCAACATCTATACCACCTCATCATCATTGATTTCTTTTCTTCCTGCTAAAAAAACACAAAAACCAGACTTTAGAAAAAAACAAAAAAAAAAAGGAACAACACCTCTAAATCTCACCTTCAACTTACCAAATATCTCTCCATTGCCATCAGCATATCTCATAGCATGCTCACAGCTCCCGGCACAAGAATCAACTAAAATTTTTAAACGGAGAAGCAGCTACAAGATCTCTTGTAGGATTTCCTGTAGGAGCTGATCCCCTTAAAATCAAGCCACATCAGCAAAATAGGTGCAGGCATAGGATTGAAGAGGATGTCTGAAGCCAGATCCAGCCAAAGGGTACCTAAACAAAGAAAAAAATCCACACATCAGGGAGCAAAAATCATACAACAGAGGAGATACAGGCATGCAACAACTACAATACGAGCATGCAGGAGAAAATGAACCGAGATGCACCACAACATGAACATTCAACTTGCAGGTAAGTGTCTAACCCTCTCCTCTATTTCATCTGTGTAATTCAAAAATATGCATAAGAGAATGAGATGGTTAGGGTTGAACGAGAAAAGGTAGCCAATCAACTGGCCACCCTCGTCCAGTTGATTGTGCTCATTCGAAGATACCACCACACGTGTGCCTAGTCAACTCACAGAAAATCCAAAGGACACGGAGTGGAGGGTATACAAAATCCGATGAAATGATGGGAAGTGATTGTGGGAAGGAGTCATGAGGAGTCATGATGACAGGGCAGCGGGGACCAACGGTCCAAATATGCAATGTACCTTTTTTCCAGCTCACCCCATCACCGGAAATATCTCAAAGAAGACATAAGTACTCCTCCTCGAAACTCCTTCACCACATTTTCTTCCATTTCATCCTCGTCCACTTAGCTACAGCAAGCTATATACCATCTCCATAATCTCAAAACCATTGTTCTCTATTGTTTTCAGCCATCCTTCTGCTATTAGCATTCTACAGGAGTAGGAACATGCTCTACAGGAGAACCTACAGCTAGTTCTACAAGAGGGGCAGTAAGCAGTTTTTAAGGAGGAAACACAGGGTTTTTGCTCAAATTCTAGCTTGAAGAGGTAGGTTCTATATAGACCCACCTTGATTATTAATATATGCAAGGAATGATATAATTTTAAGGGGGAATTGAGCCTGTAGAAGGAGAGGAATTCCATAAAAACATTTCTCCCTGTTTTCTTAAAAAACCATAGTTTTTCTCCATTTCCCGTTTCTTCAAAAATTTTGTCTCCATCTCTACTTGCGGTGTTCCAAATGGGTATAAGAAAAATGATAGGGGGATTCATGAGGAAGGAACCCACAAATTCAGTTAGGCTCCATGAACATCCCGAGGTGGTAGCCATTTCCACCAGAGCAAATTGGATGCCGTTTTTTGAAAAATTTCAAGGGTTTGATGAAGAAGTGGCTCGGGAGTTTGAACTTTCTATAGTACCTCACTCAAAGACCCATGCCACTGTTACTTTTAGAGGTCTCAGCATGGGAATCACCCCAAAATTTATCAGCAGGGTTACCAACCTTCCCCTTGGATTACCTTGGAGAAAAGATGAAAAGCCAATAGGATAAGTTGCCAAGAAAACCTTCTTCCAACCAAATGAACATCCTGTAGAAGACAAAAGTGGCATTAGAAGAACAAGCATACCTTACCCTTGGGATGAGGTCAGTTACCAAATCATCAAGTATATTTCCTATGAATGGAGGTATAGCATAGTTTACAGCTACCATTTTATACTTCTCCATGAGCTAAGATATGGCATGGACACTCCCACACCACAAAAACTCAGCATCCCCTGTTTTCTCCTGCAATCCCTCATAGACTCCAGCATTAATTTGAACGCAGGAGGTCCAGATCAGTTTGATCACCATCGGTTAATTAAACTATTAGTGGAAGAAGACCTCCACACCTTCACAATCCCCATAGCATGGGAAATATTCAGAAATATGGCAAAAGAAGATGATTCAAAGGCCCTCACATATGACCACAGTCCTTCTGAAAGTGAGGGGGGACAAAAACAAGGGGAAGAAGGGGAGGAAACTGAGGAACAAATAGAGGAGGAATACCCCAAAACAGAGAAGGAAGAAACTAAACTAGAGGAGGAAGAAACCAAAACAGAGCAAGAGGAAACAAAGCCAGCAGAGACAGAGAAGCCGAAAGGAGAGGAAAAAGGGGCAGAAAAGACAAAAGTGTCTCTTGAGACCCTATAAAGGGAGGCAGGATCTACTCTTGCTACCCTCAGTACCCCAGTTAAACCCAAACAAAAGTAGAAGAGGCGAACATCAATGTATTTCAAGGCTCAGAAAAGCACAAGGATAAAAATAGGGAAACCACAACCATCTTCAATAGTGCCTATTATAATTGAAGATTCACCCACTGTCAAAGGGGAAGAATCTCCCTCTAAAACCCCCATCACATATAAGAGAGGAAATCCTAGTTCTTCCACCTGTAAGGAAAAAGTGCAACTACAGGACTCAAAAACAGCTCTATAGGAGGCACAGACTATTCTACAAGAGACCCTAACTAAGCTACAAGAGACCGAAAAACTTGAGAAAAGGGTGGAAGAACAACCAAAAGGGAAGGAGGAAACAACAGAGACTCAAGAACCTAACCCCCAAGCTAGTTTGGGCTCTTACTACAATCTTCTTAAGGGGGGGAAATCATTCCACAGAAATTTGCAGTCCCACTTTTCTTTGAGTTGGAGAAAGAAAGGATAAGGAGCCATAGATGAATGCAAATCACCAAATCCAAGGGGGTAAAGGATATTTTCCACATGGAGAACCAACTTAGAGAGATGGGAAGAGAGCTAAGTGTTGTAAGAAATAGAGAGGCAATGAGAAGAACTCACTTGGAAACAGAAAATGAGCTACTAAGAAGACAACTGTATGAAAAGGAAACACAATTGGCATGCATGGCCAGCTGGTCTATGGAGGCAGTACAATGCAGAACACCAACAAAATCATATGGAGTATACCTCAAAGACCAGTGGCTACAATTTTAGATCAAGAATTTGGCACAGAGAGGCACAATGCCTTTTTAGGATTACAGACAGTTCATGGACCTATGTGACCAAAGTTTAGCAGAAGACAAGGCAAAGATAGCATAATTCTATTTGCATAACATGGCCCTCACTGATATGAACCTATGGGATCCCAATGCTAGGCTAGGGGACCTGCAGCTAATGGCCATGGCCTCATGGATGAATCATGAGGAGAAAAGGGCAACAAAAATAAAAAATTTGATGGAAAAAGAGAAAAATGAACCCCTAATAATCAGAGTTCAGCCATAAGATGCCATGGCTCTCGTCAATACACACCAGCTACTTGCAAATAATCCTCAAAGTACCCCTAAGTATATTAATGATCAGGATTAGGCCATTGCACATTTTGAGGACATGGAAAGATTACTTGGAGATGACTGTATTCATGCTCGTGTGAGGAGGTGGAATACACTGCCACACAGCTTGTAGATAGGGGAGTATCACTCCCCAACAAGGATGAAAGAAGCATTAAGGAGAGTGCCACTATACAAGCACTCTATGCAGAGTTTGAAGCTCAATTGGATTGGCCTGAAACTAAGTCCCACATTGCTGCTAGGACTGCTAGAGGGCAGAAAAGAGGAAGAAGAACAACAACAGTGGGAAGAAGTGGATAGAAAGGCAGGATTTCATGATAAAGAAGAGGATCTCACATCAGAAGCATGCGATGTCAGGGAGGTCATCAGGGCCATCAAAGATGAGGAGATGGACTAGTTGCTCAAAGGATGAGCAACACATTTAGTAGGGGGTTATGATGAACCTATTAAATGGGTAATTATATGGGCTCATTTTGCCTCCTAACTTAGATTAATCCACCATTCTCATTAGTTTATTGCATGTTTTTTATTATATTTATGCTAATAGAGTGATTTGGGTTGGTCATTATGCCATGGAGTCTAATGTGTGCTTAATGCAGATTTTTGGTCAATTTTGGAGACAAAGTCAAAGATTTAATGGAAATTTGGCAGAAAATATTCGAAGAAAACAAGGGAGAGAATTTATAGGAGTGTTCCCCCCTCATTTATGACTCCCTACTCCGAATTCTCCTTCAGGAAACTCAGAGCACAAGCAACCACATCAATGCACCAAAGAGGCAGCCAAGCAAGTGGAGGATAAATTCTGTCTGTCTCAATTTTTGGCAGCCAAGCCTCCCTGATTTTAAGGAAGTTGTTGGGGGCCTCAGTTGTATAAGTAGACAAGCCTAGGGCCTCATTAGGTTGTTGAATTCTAGTCAAATTTTCGAACTTTTGTTGCAATTTTTCTCTGCTCAACTTCGAGCTTACTTTTGTGGAAAATTTCTTGTAATCTTACTATTATTTTGATAATGAGGATGAGATTGTCTTTGAGCTAGCACTTAGTTACCTCAAAGGGTTGAAGCTCTTGGGTTGGGGCCCAATCCAAGCAGCCAAGCACCTCTTATCTTGTATTTATATGTTTTGTTTTAGTTTATGAATTAATTGTTGTTAGATAGATTTCTTTCTTAGTTAAGGATAGGTTGCTTTTGGTGATTTAAAAGGTTGAATAGTGATAGGAAAAAGATACAAAAAGGCCATCAATAGAGCCTTTGCCTCCTTTCCTCCCTTTGGGACCCAGAACTGAGCCCATGACCCTCTTGCTGCCACAAAAACCACAGATTTTCCTTTTCCACAAGATTTCTAGTGTTACAGTTTGTCACAAGTTTCATGCTTTGCTGCAGATTTATTTCACCATGCTCATTTCTGTCTTTGTAATAATTTTCCTTCCATTCTTCCTCTCCATGTAGCATTGTTTAGCATTTACTTTCCTAGATAAGAATTTAGCTTAGCTTGATGCAAAGTTCTATTTTTGGTGTAGCTAGTTTCTTTGCTTCCTTAATCTCAGTGTTTGATTTTTCATTTCTCTAGTAGTACATATCCACTCACAATAAGTTAGCCAATAAGCCATCACCATCTCTCTTTGATCTATGTTCCACAGGTCATCCAAAGTCCCTCACAAATGTACCTTAATTTTATGCACTTTTCTCATAAATTTTCATCTCTTTCTTTGAACAAGTCCAACCATAGTTCTCTTCCCTAATCCTTCTTGATGAACCCTAGACACCTTAACACATCCTCCTAACCATCAATTACCCTTTCCACCCATTTTCCTACCTTCAAAACCTCTAAAACAGCTCTCAACATCCTCCTGTAGATCCCCTACAGCCTCTTGTAGATTTTCTTGTAGGTGTCTTTTTGAAGTCTGAATGTAGGGAAAGCCTCCAGAAGGCCACCTGGGACCTCCTAGGAAGCCTCCACACCTTCTCAAATCTCTGTAAACTACAAAATTTCCCTCCATCGCCACCTAATCGCTGCCACATTCACAAACCAATAAATTACATGCATGACAATTTCACCGAAAAATACATAAAATCCAAAAAGATGTTTGTTCCTCATTTCCTTGTAGAAATAACTTGAGTAGATGATGTTTACTTCCTAAGTAGGTAATACCATTCATTTCATGGTTTTTCATCTCTCTTTATGTAAAAATAGCATTAGTTGGTTAATTAGGGCTTTCTAGGTTTACTTCACATTTCAGTCTTCTTTCTCTTTCTGCAAGTAGAGTAGCCTTTGTAGAGTAAGCTTCCCTTTCTTTCATCACATATAAAGCTTCTTCTAGAATTCATAGAAGTTGGCTTGAGCTCCTAGTGATCTTGCGCCAGTTGACCAAGTGACAACCTACAGTAAGAACCAATACTTATGCATACAACACCGTTTCTCCCAAGTTTGTTACAAAATACTAGGTTGATAAAAGTAAAGTAGGAAGCCTAGGAGTTACAACATTATTGCTGCAATACTGATGCTCACCACAATGACTATGCAATGGGAGTAGCGTTGATGCAGCACGGGAAACCCATATGTTATCATTCTAAGACATTTAATTCTACAGTAGTTAATTATCCCACATATGATAAAGAATTGTATGCATTAGTACAGAGTGTGAAAAAGTGGAACCATTATTTAATGGGAAAAGAGACAGTTATACATACTGATCATCAACCACTTCAATATTTACACTCACAAACTGAGTTGCAGCAATCAAGACACTATAGGTGGATGGGTTTTCTACAACAGTTTTATCTTGTCATCAGATATAAAAAGGGCATACACAATAAAGTTGCATATATGTTTTCCAAACCAATCATAAATGCATCTACTATACTTAAGCATAATTCAGTATTGCATGAAAGATACATTAAACAATATGCTCAAGATATAGATTTCAAAGATGTATATGCAACTTTAACTCATGGAAAACAAGTGGAAGAATTGGATTATCATGTTAAGGACCAAATCTTGTATCATTTGGGAAATTTATCCATTCCTCAAACCGAAAGAGTAAAGATAATTCGAGAAGCACACACTTCTCTAATATCAGGTCACTTTGGTGTAAGTAACACAGTTGCGCAGCTGCAAAGATTTTGTTATTGGCCAAAAATGAATGAGACAGTTTCTAGATATATAAGAGGGTGTACCATATGTGCTAAAAGCAATCCCAACAATAGAAAACTAGGCTTGTACACTCCACTACCAGTTCCTTCTCATCCTTGGGAAAGTATTTCCATGGACTTTGTTGGGGGTTGCCTAAATCTAGAAAAGGTCATGACTATTTATATGTTATTGTGGATATGTTCAACAAAATTTGTATTTTAATACCTTGTAACAAACAGATTACAACTGAACAAATAACAAAGTTATTCTTTCAGCATGTATGGGTCCATTTTGGATTACCCACTTCCATTGTGTCTGATTGAGATTCCTGATTTGTTGGGAAGTTTTAGTTGAGTCTGTGGGAATTGATGGACACTAGATTGAAGAAGAGCACAGCCTTTAATCCACAAACATATGGCCAAATAGAGGTGGTCAATAGGAAAGTGATCCAGTTGCTCAGAGGCTATTGCAGCAAGCATCCCAAGTTTTGGGATGAACAATTATGTTATGTGCAACATGCTTACAACCAAGCTAAACATTATTCTACATAGAGATCTCCTTTTGAGACCTGTTTTGGTTTCACACCAAGGTCTCCCTTCGATTTTTTCTTTGGTAAAGACATAGTGGTTGATGGACACAATGATGTGGACAAGGCAACCAAGTTCATTAAACAAATCCAAGAGATTCACCAGGTAGTACAGGAACAACTGGAAAAGAGCTAAGCCAAGTACAAGTCAAGACATGATAAGCATTGGATTGAGCATAGTTTCCAAGTTGGCGATCAAGTCTGGCTATATATTAGAAAAGACAGAATGCAAGGTGTAGGTAAGAAGCTGAAGCCAATAAGGTATGGACCTTTCAAGATACTTGAGAAAATCAGTGAGAATGCTTTTCGCCTTGATTTACCAACTTACAGGCACATCTACTCAGTTGTTAATGGAGAAATATTGAGACTATTTGAACCTTCATTGATTGAAGATCGTGAAGAGTAGAGTCAATTACCTTCTATTGATGATTTGTTGCCTGAATATCTCAATGAATTATAGGAAGATACAGTTCTGGACAAGAAGGTGAGAACTACACATAGAGGGGATGTTGAGTACCTAGGGATTGGACTCAAAGGTTCAAAACCAAGCAGTGCAAGACAGATAGAAATTGGGCAAGCGAGGAATCTATATCGTCACTTTATTGATGCTTAGAAACCAACTTTTGGTGGTCCAAAATCTTTTTCAGTGGGAAGGTCGTGATCCAAATTGGATCCTAGAACACTCTCTAATTTTTCATGAGCTCTTTAAAAATCATGCCAAAGTTTCAAAGTATTATTAAGATGAAGCTTATCGGAAGTATCCTCGTAACAGTTGCAATTGGTGATCACCGTAGAGCAATGAGGACCCTCAGTCAAGCACACAGACCGTCGGCCCATGGTAACGCGTGCTACGACAAATTAGCAAAACCAGAGGCCATTTTGAGAAACGGGGGTAGTTTCTAATATGCGATTAGAAACCCCTCAAAGAAGGAAAGGCCGCAAGCACCCGGACCCAAAAAATCATAAAATGTAACGAATATCGCTCCGATTTTGTTAGAAGCAAGTCCCACAAAAACTGTCAGAATATCGGAAGGGCTTCGAGCAATAAGCAGTTTCAACCGAATCTCGCCCGATGCCACACAATGGTTGACACGTGTCCGGTGGAAGAGAGAGAAAACCGCTCACATCAGACGAGTAAACATCATGTTACTTACCTACTCGATATGGATGATGACCGTAGGATTTGAAGGCTCCATATCAACGGCGAGGATGTAATCCGATGGATGACCAGATTCAACGAGGTTAATAGGTAGAATTATATAGGATTTGAAGTCTGATACGGATGATGCGTTGGTAGAAGGTCATGTTTTGCGGGCATTCTTAGAGTTAATGAAATAAACGGTCATTTTGAAAACATCCAAGAGAACTGACACTTAGTTCGTTATGAAATAGGTGGCCACTTCCCTGTGAGGCGTTATACAATAATGATTACGTCGAATAGAGGGATTCAGATGGATAAAGGCAGGGGAACCGGAAAGCCGGGAAGTGGAAACGAACAATCAGGAAGAAGATTGGCTTTAAAGCCACAAACTAATAGAGAGAGCAGCGACAAGTAAGAAAGCAATTTAAGAAAGCTAAGTTCACAGAGAAGAAGCTGAGTTGACCTACAAAAGTAAAGGCAGCATCAAGCTAAAGTCAAGATAGAGATAGAGAGGGTCAGAGAGTCTGTGTACTCTAGAGAAGGCTTGAGAGGTTCACGTGCACTCCTCTGTAATACTTGTCATGTATGAGTCTCAAATTGGGCTCATACTATTGTGACCAATAGAGGTCGAGAGTCAGTAAGGAGAGTTTGTGTACTCCAGAGACTTGGGTGATCCAAGTACAGTCTTGCTAATTTATATCTTCTTTGTGAGACTCAAAGTGAGCTCACTGTTGTAAAAACTCTACTTTGAAAACATAATAGAGAGGCCACCACTAAAGGCTGGACCAAGAGACGTAGCCTAGGAGTATTGGGTGAACTCCTTATTAAACTTGTTGTGTTTATATGTTTGCCTGTTATGTTTTCCTTAACTACTTCAGCGCCTGTGTATTTCACAATCTTATCGATCCGTTGCATAAAATAATATAGGCACATCCATGCACATGATTCTGTAATACCTTAATTGTTTGTCTTGGATCAATTTTAGATCAAGCATACTCTTATCTAGGATATTGGAGCTAGAGCATATTCTCATAATTTGGAGCTATATATATATACATGGTCAAGTATATTCATAAATATTCTTCAAATTTTAGTTTATTATTAGTTTAAAGTGTTTTAGAAATTCCAATTTATTGGAAATTGCCACTTGTGAATGTTTACGAGATATTTAGAGATTTATTTCTAAGCTAAACAATAATGAATGGAGTTTATATTTGAGAAAGTACATGCAATGGATTTAAATAAGAATATGTTGCCAACATTTTCAAGTTCATTTTATAATGAATATTGCCCATAGCAGGTCATATCTATTATATAAATTAAATATTTTATGTTTGATAGCATGGTTTTTTCTTATTGTGATTTTGGTTGTTAGCTGAAAACTTAAATGTATATAAAATGTTGCACACTAAATGTTTGAAGAAATTCCACAATAGGTGTAGTTCATTTTATGTGAGGCTTCTTTTGTACAGTCTTATTGAAAACTAATTGAGAAAAGGTCTTAATGGCTGAAGCATTCAGGTTGCCATGAGTTTGATGAAAATATCATATTAGCATAAATATGGGTTTTCTTTCTCCATGTAAGTTGTAGATGAAGTTTGCATACTAAGTGTTTGACAAAATTCATAAATGAGATAGTTGTAGCATACTCTTATCTAAGACATTGGAGCTAGAGCATATTCTCATATTTTGGAGCTATATATATACATGGTGAGGTACATTCATAAATATTCCCAAAAATTTATTTTATTAGTAGTTTAAGGTGTTGTAGAAATTCGAATTTATTGGAAATTTCTACTTGTGAATGTTTATGAGATATTTAGAGAGTTATTTCTAAGCTAAAAAATAATGGATGGAAGTTATATTTGAGAATGTACATGCAAGGGATTTAAACAAGAATGTGTTGTCAACATTTTCAAGTTCAAAATATAATGAATATTGTCCATAGCAGGTCATATATATTATATAAATTCAATATTTTATGTTTCATAGCATGGTTTTTTCTTATTGTGAATCTGGTTCTTAACGGAAAACTTAAATATATATAAAATGTCGCACACTAAATGTTTGAATAAATTCCATAATAGTTGTAGTTCAATTTATGTAAGATTTCTTTTCTACAGCTTTATTGAAAACTAATTGACAAAAGGTCTTAATGGTTGAAGCATTCAGGTTGCCATGAGTTTGATGAAAATATCATATTAGCACAAATTTGGGTTTTCTTTCTCCATGTAAGTTGTAGATGAAGTTTGCATACTAAGTGTTTGACAAAAGTCATAAATGAGATAGTAGGGATTTTTTTGTTGTTGTTTTAAATAATCGCATCCCCGAGCATTTATTTTTCGATTTGGCTCAACATCAGGGGGTATTCGTACCAATTGGCCATGTATCCACCACTTTGATTCCAAACAATAGGTTATCAGAGTCTGACTCTCTAATATAGTCAATTTTGCAAGTCTGTTAGTGCCTTTTATAGATTGCCTATTTTTTGGTTTTTGCGTAAATTTTTCCATCTTGGATTTACCTAGTGATCGATATTGATGACACTAACCTAGTTCATGAACTTAAATTTTTTGTTTAAAATGATTGACACTTTTATAGTTTAAACAATTATGGAAACTTATTTTATGACCTTTAATTGTTTGTCAAAACTCTCCAATGGTTATAATTTACATGACTACAAGCTATTTGTAAAATTTCTCAAATGTTTGTAGTTAGTCATGTTCCTAAAGTGTTTTCAGAAGTGCATCAATGAAGATGGTTGGTATTTTTACTTGTGTGATAAGTTCAATTTAATAATTATTGGCATTACTATGATACAATGAAAAATGAGGTTCTGTCATCTTATATTCATGTTATCTAATTGTTGTGAAATTTCCTTAAGGGGTTATGGTTGTCAATTGTTGAAAAAAATGCCTCAATGTTTGTACATTGCATTTCTAACTACTATTTGTTAAAATGTCTTAATGGTCGTAGATTACATGCTTGCAAACTATTGCTTAAAATACCCCAATGATTGTGAATTGCATGCATGCAAATTGTTTGTCACAATGCCTTAATGGTGGTTGCTAATTACATTTATGAATTGTCTGTAAAAAATGCCTAAGTGAAAATTGGGATTTGTAACCAAGGTGTTTCTGCAAAAGTCTCAATGAATATGTCTGATAATTATATTGAGTTAAAATTTATGTTGATGAAGTCAAATTCCGGTAAGTGATTTTTTATAAATTACCTTACACGTGAATTCATAATTATTGGATATCATTGTTATAGAAGTTGAATTCTCCTTTTAAACAAAGAATTCACATGCATGTTATTTAGAATAAAATTGAATTAGTCACTCTTGAACACATTTAATTGCAACATAATTAACAATTAGCTTGTTGGAAATTATGGTTTGTAAAGTTTGATATTTATTTGTCCTGCTAAATACTCTTTCTTTTAAATGCTATTTTTGAGATTGAGAAGCATGTATTATGGTTGTAAGTTTTAGATATTTATGAAACCATTATCCTTGTAGATTTTATGAGAAGTTTAAAATTACCATGGGATAGTTAGTAGAATTTAGTGTGTAGTGTAAATGATACCATTGAGGAAAGATGGCCCTGCATTTACTTTTATATCTTGCAAAAAAATGTCACATTTTGAGTCTTGGTGTTAAATATTTCTCTATAATACTAAGGGTTGGTAAGGTGGGACCTTACAATATCATATTTCATTGCTACATCCCTCGTAGTCTTACTAAAGTATGCTATTGGGTTTAAATTTTTTCTTCATTTTTTAGTAGTAATATTGTTGAAATAGTTGAATCAAAAGAAAAGGAAAATATACTAAAAGCCATACTATAACATGGGCTCACCAAAACTAGAGCTTTAATGAGTTCCTTTTTTATGTAAAGAAACAATATCATTTCCTATGGTGTTGATTTGACTTATTGGTCCTTCTTAAGAATGTTAATGATGTCCTTGGTTATTTCTACCTAGTTGGGATGAATCTTCTCAAGGAATTAATTTATCCCAATAATGATTGTATCTCCTTTTTATTCCTAGGTAGAGTAATGAATCTAATCGTTGATACATGTTTAGGATATATATTGACTCCCTCTTTAGAAACAATATGACCCAAAAGCTTCCCTTCTTTCATGGAAAATATGGATTTCTTTGGATTGAGGGAAATTCCAAATTTTATGCACTTCTAAAATGTCTAGTCAAGATGTTTCAAATGCTTAGAGTCTAATTTTGAGAAAATAGTAATATCATCTAAATATATTACAATACTTCCATAATTTTCACCAACAAAATCCAAATCCATGGCTCTCTAAACATTGCACCCTCATTCATTGGACCAAAAGGCATCTTTGAATACATAAAGATACCCCAAGGGGTGGTAAATTTTGTTTTACTTTGATCTTCCTCTTTCACAACTATCTGATTGTATCCTAAAAAACCACCATTCATGGAGATTTGGCTACTCCAATGACTCTCTATACAATTTAATCTATCTTAGATAGGGGATAATTATCCTTGAGGGATGCCATGTTTAAATTTATAAAATCAACATATAGCCTACATTCACCACTCTTCTTTATAATAGGAACAAAATTAGCTACCCATTTAGTGTATCTTAGTGGAACTATTATTTTGGCTTTTGATAGCTTTTTCACTTTATTTTCTATAGTTGGAAACATGATGGGATTTATTTTCCTAAGTTTCTACTTAATATGCTTGGAACCATGTTTCAAAGAATCATATATTGAATGATATATGTATCATAAGATTTTAAATCTTCATACTTCCAAGTAAATACATCTATATATTCTTTGAATAAACCTATATAATTTTCCTTTACCTCCTTTTGCAATAAGTCTCAAATTTTAGTCAACTTTGGATCTTTTGGTGTGTCGTTATTATCATCTTCTATCTTTTCTATCTATTAGTTTACAAGTGCATTTATGGGAATATCAATATGATAAAAAATCCTTTCAAGTGGCACTAATCATTTGCAAACAAAATTGGTTTTTAGTTGAACAATTTTATGATCAGTAATAGTATCCCACCATTCTATTTGTGAATCTGACGCCTAGAATTCTTATTCATTATTAGAGTATTGATTAATACAGGTGGCACAAAACTCATTTATGAAATCCATAAGTCTCTTTATCTATGCATCAACCTCAAAAAAATTCTAGTGTTTCACATTATTAGGAATAAATGGACAATGGCTAATCTACACATGATATTGTAATTAACGAATAATTGGTGTTTTGAATGTACTTGTTGATACATTTAGATTATTTTCTTCTCTATGAATAATATTTGTATTAAAAGCATGGAAGAAAAATTCAATGATATACCACACCTCATTTTTGTAATATCTAAGCCTTGGATGATTGGCCTGGCATACATTTCTGACTTTCTTGATTACCAACTATGAATCATCAAAGCCTACAATCTTAGAAATATTAAGGATTTTTGTTGCTTCTAGCCCCAATATGAGACCCTTCTATTCTATAACATTTTTACTTGCCTCTGACTTTAACCTATAGGGAAAAGAGATGAATTCTTTAGAAGGTGAAACCAATAAAAATATAACTCCATACCCTTCTTTTGAAGAAACCCCCTTAAAATACAATTTGCACACCTTATTTTCTAAATAATTTTTACTATAAATAAACTTATTTATAGTAGCTAAAGAATCCAAATCAAAATGTATAGACAATACATAAAAACTAAAATATTCATCTATATAATATATAAGAAATATTTTAGGTTGTTTAGTTTCACTAACATTAAAAAAAACTTGGCTTATTTGTATAACCTCATACTCTCTGCACCAAATATTGGAATTGTTGCATAGGTCATGTCTAACTGAAACTAACCACCCAACTTGACACTCCATGACCTAGAAAGAAATGCCCCAAATTCATTGGAATGCACGTAAATTCCACAACCATGTGTTGGAAACAATATTTAATATAGAGAGGGGGGTTGAATATGTATTAAAACTAATTTAAATTTTTATGCCATTTTTTATTCAACATTCAAACTTGGCAACCAACCATATACATCATCAATAGCATATCATATGGCAACATTATAAAACAAACACATAAACACACACACCATGAGCAACAAGCACACATGACACAAAGGATTTAATGTGAAAACACTTCTAGGGGGAAAAACACCAAATATTGTTTTTATTATGATGTAAATAAGATCACCTACTCTATTACATCAATTTTTGTGAGCCACCACTCACAGGAAACACCAAATACTTTTGATGGTTTGCTAGCACCCACTAGAAGCAACAATTACCTTCTTCTACAAATACCTGGCCATCTTACCAGAAGCACCAAATTCATGGATTTAGCACAAGAACCAACTTGTAGCTCATTCAGTTTATACAAACACCAACTTGGAGGAGGCACCAACCCTCAAGATATACTAAAAAATCCACTAGGATGGAAGCACCAACTCCCTATTTTTTAGGCTCAAACCCACACTCAATAAGGAAATCATTGCACTCTGTTATGACAACCACACTACCTGATTCTAACTCCTTTTTATCCCTTGTAGCCTTATATTTACTTATCCCATGCAACACTTCATTCTATGCTCACTCTGCCTATTTTATAGTAGCACACAATCGACTCACTTCTCAGCCTTCTACACTAGAGGAAATCAACAACATATCCTTAGCTCTCTACCTTCTTCTTTTCCACAAACACACTTAGCCTCACTCTCTACAACAACCTCACACACTCTAAGCTCTCAACTCAACTCACACATCAATGTTTCTTTCCCCAATTAATAACTACAATATTTTGTTTTGTTCCATTACAACACAAGAAACAATGTGGTCTCTATTGACATTCACACTCTATCCAAGAAAGTACTCATCGTGGATCTCAATTCTTATTAATTTTATCACAATGCTTAACTTGTACCCCAGGCATGGAATACTTTTTTTGTAATCATCTATTTTGCAGTGATCCATATTTTCTATTTAATTCTTCATCACGTGTAAGAAAGATTGGGCATGAATATTTTTGAGTCAACTGGTACCACTACCAATTTTTCTCCTCCACTACTTTAAACCAACAATCTTTGTATTTTCCATTAATCAGTTGCACCAACCTTATTGCTCTCATTTACCTAGTTGCCCAAGCTTTGCTAACTCCAATTATGGCCATAGCCAATTTTTTCATAACTACCAAGTTTGGTACATAAGCCAACACTGGTTGCTGACCTGTTTCATGCCTTTAAAAGTATGCCCATAGCACCCTTTTTTATTTATTAATCCCAAAGAGCCTTCATCACAATAACAAGTATGGATGTTGCAAAAAACACAACAAACAAACTCCTAGGCTTCAAGGGCTTATCTTCCTCCACTCCCTTGGTCATACAAATACATAAAACCAAGTTCTTGTGCTTTTGTTTGGCCCTCAGGTGCCTTTGGCTAACGATATAATAAGTGCACCCTTATTTTCCTTTGGGATGAGCTATGTGATATGATGTGTAGCGTGGGGTTCACCCACTTCGTGCACTAACCAATCAAAGGCCTACATGGATGTGTAGTCAATGCTAGCTCAAACTCCTCTATGTCCATGGTCACATGGCACCCATAGAGTTAAGTCCTAGGTCAGCTTGAGCCTCCAACCTTCTCCTATGAGATTTCATGTCAAGGTGGGGTCCACCCAGATCCTTTCCTATTCACCTATTAGTTGCCACTCTACCATGTTGACCCAATACCTAGTCAGCCCATTGATCCCTCATATGCGTCCTTTATAATTCAGCAGGGTCTACCTTATGCGATGAGTTGTTCCGGTGGGGTATTGCCTGACACTTGCATCAACTAATCAACTATCTAATGGGATGATTTGGATCTCATAACTGCTCTATCACCCTAACACCTAGTCAGCCCACCGGTTCCTTTGTGCCTCACTCCAAAACCTTCCAAGGTCCTGCGAAGAGGATAACATCATGTTAACATCACACATGACACATGTCACTTCCGGGGTGGTGACATGTGTCGTCTAGATTTGGCCCATTAATCCACCTAAAAATGTTGAAACTATGTAGCATGTTTCCTCCATACTTGCCACGTCATGCTAACATCATCCCTACCTTAGCCTCTTATGAACCCTTTGAACCTTTTGGGGTCACCCCACTAGGGTGACATCATGCTCATGTCGACCCAACTATCAGCGAAAATAGTTTGTGGATTTGCACCCCCCCCTTTATAGGTTATTTTTGGTTTGGAGGATTTGGATTGGTGCAATTAATCTTCATAATCGATCTTGCAATAGGCGGAATGGAAAACCCACTTTACACCACCCCTTCTTCATGTTAACAATCAAGTGGCTAGTCTCGACACAATATTCCCAGTGCGTCAAAGGGGACACATGGTGGAAGATCCACTGCCCATTGTTTAAATAGTTACCTCTTCCAATTGTTCTACAATGTTTGGCAATGCTGCCAACCTTAAACTTGCTCCAAAGGTTCCTCCAACCACTCTTAGCTCTTCATCTTGATTTTTAGGCACCTGACTTTGACTGGGCATAACTCTCGATCTAGGAAGCCACTTGTGGACTTCAATATATTGTTGGATTCTATTTTCGAGCAAAATCAAACTATGCCATTTCCAAGAGTATCTGAACTAATATATTGAGGTAGAAATGCCTCCAAATCCCAGAATGCACAACCATCATAGACATAATATTATGGATTCTCCAATAAACCTACTACTATGATGATTCTCTAAAAAATAGTGTAGCAACCATGCGACTTCCCCTGAGCTTGACACATCATGCACATCAATTGTTAGCCCCATTAACCATCTCACCTAGCCTAGTGGACATCAATGCTAACATAGTTAATGTCAATTCCAACACATTTTTTTCCACCAACAACAATTCTAATTTGGTTGACACCAACATTAGTCTGGTTGACATTAATTCCAATACACTAGATACCATAAGCCATTGTGACAATTCCAATTGTCCCATAATCTTCCCCTTTGGAATCTATTTCAACACATCATCACTTTTCCACGTTGATGGCAAAACTTCATGTTTCTTCCACACTTATCCTTTCATGAGCCAACAATGCCCTCCCCCCTCTACATGGGCCATTAGAGCTCACTCTACCCCTTTGACAACAATGGAAAATGGCTACAAGCTTCTTCTTCTCCCCCTTTCAGTTAGTACTGACTGAGGAACAATTTGTTGATCTGTATTCTACTCTTCAGACCTCTCTTCTCAACCATTGATATCCTTAATGAGGCACTTTAAGTCTTCCATCCAAGATCAGCTACAAACATCTTAAACTAAGACACCTGCAAAAATCAACCATTAGAAAAGCAAGTTCTTATGTCTTCTTGTAGCTACTACCACTCTAGAAATTGGAAATTTATTATATGCTGCCCCTAAAAATATACTGCATCTTCTTTTAATAACCCTATAGTTCTAAACATTTCAAGTTGTTGACTAAATACTCTCTTTTCCAATGCATATTTTGTACCAGTTCAATTGAAATTGATACCAATTAAGACTACACATGGTATTATTGTTGTTGCATGTACCAACAATTAGTGACGCATTTTGGCTTTCTCTTCACTATTGCTACTGCTTTAAAGATTGTGCTCACTTCTCTTGAGCATCCTAATAGTTAGAACTACTCCCCCTGAGATCATGCTACTCCAAATAGGGATTGTTGCATAAATTATACCAATTGCACTAAAAGGTTGATGAAAATTGGACAATGTACCATGAAAACTCTTATAAATCTGACAATAAAAGAAATGTCCACTTTCACAAAAAGGTTACTCCACATGAACCAAATCCATCTAGTTGACATAGTGGCACCAATTGAAATCTAAGGGATATCAAATCTTGTACCAATGGTGTTCATGAACATAATATTTCTATGCTTAATAAAATTTACAACTTAAATGAAATAAAGGTATTTCACCCAAGGTGAAAACCTTTCAATTGTTCAACAATATTTCTTCCTTGGGCTAAAGCTTGTTGCTGATACTACTAGTAAAACAACTCCCCTTAAGCCAATGCTCTCTGATCTCCTACCTCTACTTCCTTGCATCGGCATGGGGACTAATCTTATGGACCTGACTTAACTATGGGCCTATTATCATTCCACACTTCTTTTGTAGCTCCTCTTCTTCCAAAACATAGAGTATTGTTGTATACTCACCCTAAAACGATATTGGTAACATCTTCCTTTTGCTTACTCCAGTGATACTTATATATTTGAACTAAACCAATTTATTATTGTAATGAGCAAGCAAACTTGTTCTTACTTCCATTATTCAGATGCACCTCTTTATCTATTCCTTCTAGTTTCATGCATCTAACTTATTTGGCCTCACTTTAGGCCATTCTTTTCTTTTAGTGAACAAAAATTGAGGATCCACTCTCCCTGAGTAGATTATCCCCCCTTTTCTTCCACATCTTCATTGGTTGAATTCTAGGAGTATTACCTTTTAATTTTCCTTTCATCCCGCTTTGATTGGCATCGTGACTGCACAAGTTTGAGACACATCTCTCTTTTCTCTCTGCTTTCTTTATCCAAATATTCTTGCTTCATTTTTTCCTTATAAAAAATGGAGAAACAAAATAACTACTACTTCATTTGGTTTGAATATGCTTGTGCTTAATGTAGCCAATACTTGTAGAGGGTTTCATTACTGAATTATTAGGATTATCCCTTTTCATTTTTCTCTATATTTTCTTTAGAGAAAAATCAGTTCCTTGATTATTTCTTCCTCCATTTTTTGGCATGCCTCTTTACAAAGAGTTCTTAAGATAAACTCAGCTTCCTCTACCCCTACGCTTCTTCTCTTCATCAATGGCCAAGTTGCTACATTTACATGCACATGCTAAGAATCATGCTTCAACTTCTCATAAAACAACTTGCTTCCTTGTGCTCAAAATTTCCATAGTTGTAGCATTCAATATCACTTAATAATGGGGTAAAGGAATTTCTATATCTAACAACATTCTTTTCAAAACTTCTATCGTTGTCAACATGCTTTCTCCTAGCTACTTTGTGAATTCTTGGGTTGTTTCTACCCAACACATCTTGTTTTCTTGCATGCCATCTACAATATATTTCTTTCTACCCAAAATTATTGCAAGAATAAAAATAAACATGGAATGGCTTTTGAGAACTCAAGATACCTTTTCCTGGAGGATTTTGTCAACAAGCTAGATAAGACCTTTGTCAATTCTTCATTCTCTCTCTATGGAAATTTGAATTTCCGTCATTTGCAATTCTATGATGCTCCTTCCTTTCTTGTTGCTTGTTAAAATGTTTTTGTTGCTTAACATTCTTCTCTCATTGTTTTTTCTTTCCAACAAATCCTTTCCCCTTATTTTTTTTGGCATCTTCAACTCCCTTTTCTTAGGTATTTGAACCTATATCCTTTTCTTTCTTGGATCTTGAATATTCTCTAAGACTTGCACCAGCCTTGATGATAAGGGAACTCTGTAGATCAAGTATCTTATCTAATGTTTTTTTTTTCTCTTCAAGTTTCTGATATTGATACAACTCTTTCTTTTTATATTCTAGGTCATGTCTCAATGAGGCTACTTCAATTTGTAGTCTCTCACAATGATATTGTCTTCATTTAGCTTATTGGTCAACAACCCATTTAGTCTGCTAGCCTCTTCTTATTCAGTATTTAGTTCAATAATTGTTTTACTCAAATTATCATTCTCAAGATCATATCCCTATAAATGTTCCTTTTGCTTGAGAATAGACTCTAACAAATCCTTGATCTATTTTAGAGCATATATCAACTTATTTCTAAAGTATATCCTTTCATTTAGATCATTTTCTTTGCTAGCAGAGGTGCTAAGTTAACCATCACATAGATTTAAATTTATCTCTTTTTCCATGGAATCTTCCACCAGTCTTAGGAGTATTCCATCTTCATCACTACCAGGGATATTCCTATTTTCCTCATGGGATATACTCTTTTCTTCTTTATAGGATCCCTCATTTTCTATTGCTACTAGGGTAGGTTTATATACATCACTACTAGACACATTTCTATCTTCAAAAACTTCACTTGAACATATAGAAGATAAATGAATTATATTTTTACTTTTATCATAGAGAAATAGCATACCTCCTAAGCATCATGGCCTTTCCTCTAATTCTTCATCATCAAAAACTTGAGAGTGATGATTAGCAACTTCCTCAATGGGAAATATCTTCTACCTTTTCAGCATCATTCCCCTTTCTCCTTCTTTTATTTTCTCCAGTAGTAACATCTACATGTTTTGGTTCACTACTTTAGCAGTAAAGTCCTTCATCCTTCTTTGAAGAGTTGTAGCTCTCTCCTCCATATAGAAATTGCAACCTATCCATATTTTCCTTTGTTGTCTCGCAATGCTTCACCTTATCAAAATATGAATTTGATAGCCCTTTCAAGAGAATGTTTTTGGATTCTTCATTATGCTTACTCTTTTCTCCATTCAATATGGAGAACCATATATCAATATACAAGCCCATTTAGTAGGCTTCCATTCTCACCTTATAGAGATCATATTATGATCCATTTGAAATTGGAACTCCCTCTATTGTTAGCCAAACTAGATTAGTCATTGTTTCCTTTTATCGACCTTCAAGCGGTTAAGTTGTTCTTGAAGGAACTTGGCTCTTATAAAAATAGTTGGAAATAATTTTTAATACTAAAATGGGGGGAGGTGAATTAGTATTAAAGTTAATTTAAACTCTTATGCCAAATTGTATTCAACATTCAAAGTTGGAAACCAACCATATACATCATCAACAACATATCATGTGGCAAAAGTATAAAATCAACACATAAACACATGCACCATGAGGTGCAAGAACATATGACATACAGGATTCAATGTGGAAACCCTTCTGGGAGAAAATCCACCAAAGCTTATTTTTATTATGATGCAAATAAGAGCTCCTAGTCTATTACATCAGTTTTTGTGAGCCACCAGTCACAGGAAGCACCAAATCCCTTTGATGGTTTGCTAGCACCCACTAGAAGGAAGCACCAACTCCCTTCTTTTTCATACACCTAATTAGCTTACAATAAGCACCAAATTCATGGAATTTCTACAAGATCCAACTTACAGCTCGTTGGATTTATGCAAGAACTAACTTGCAGGAATCACAAACCCCCAAGCTCTACTCATACATCCACTAAGATGGAAGCACCAAATCCCTAGTTTACAAGCTCCAACACACAGTCAATAAGAAAATCACTACATTATGTTATGGCATCCACACTTCCTAATTATAGCTTATTTTTCTCCTCTGCAACCTTTTATTTACTCATCCCACACAACACTTCACTCTCTGCTCACTCTTCTTATTTTACAACAGCAAACAATCAGATCATTTCTCGTCCCTCTACACCAAAGGCACATTCAGTAGCATATCATTAGCTCTATTCCTTTGTACAATAAGCAATCAATAGCTCTCAACCTTATTATTTTGCAAAGGAAAACTTGGCCTCACTCTCTACAAAAACCCCACACACTCTAAGCTCTCCACATAGCTCACTCAACAATTTTCTTTCCCCAAATGCATAACTACAATCCTTGGTTTTATTCCACTGTGACATAAGGAATGATGTGTTCTTTGCTGAAATTTACACTTTGTCCAAGAAAGTACTCATCATGGATCTCCATGCTTATTAATTTGATCAATGTGTTTAACATGTACCATATGCATGGGATACTTGTTTTGTAATTACCTCTTCTGTATCCAACCATCTTTTCTATTTAATGCTTTATAGCATGCAATGAAGTTTAGGCATAGTCATTCTGGAGTCAACTACTACCCCTACAAATCATGGTCCTCCACTGCCTTGAAGTAGCAATCTCTACAGTCACCATTAATCAATTGCACATAACTTAATGTGTGGATTTACCTCACCACCCAAGCCCTGCTAACTCCAATTATGGCCATAGACAACTTAAGCATAGCTGCCAAGTTTGGCACATAAGACAACTCTAGCTACCAACCATTTTCATGCATTTAAACATACACCAACTCTTGGGCTCCTCTTTATCTTTAAGCCTCAAGGCCTTATCTTCCTCCACTCCCTTGGTCATATAGATTCATAAAATCAAGTTATGGCACTTATGTTTGGACCCCTGGCACCCTTAGCTCGATAATCTAATCTGTTCGCCCTTATTTTCCTCTAGGATGAGTCATGCAGTATGACATATAGTGTGGGGTTCACTCGCTTCATGCACTGCCGAAGAAAAGGCCCATCAAGATGAGCTATTAATGCCAACTCAAACTCCTCCGTGTCCATGGTCACATGGTTCCCATAGAGCCAAGTCCTAGGAATACTTTAGCCTTCGGAATTGCATGTCAAGGTGGGGTCTACCCAGAGCCTTTCATTTTATCTTATTGGTTTTCACTCTATCATGCTAGCCTAGTACCTAGTCAACTCACTGCTCCCTCTTATGCTCACTTTATAATTCATTGGGGTCTTCATTACATGATTAGTTGTCCTGGTGGGGTCCACCCAACACTCACATCAACCAATCAGCTACCTACTAGGATGAATTAGCTCTGACAGTGAATTTTTCATCTTGACGCTGAATCAGCCTACAAGTTACTTTACACCTCGCTCAAATACCTTCTAGGCTCCTGCTAGTGTGATGATGTCACACATTCCATGTGTCACTTTCAGGGTGGTGACACATGTCACTCAGATTTGGCCAATTAGGCCACCAAAAAATGTTGAAATTATGTGCCATGTGTCCTTTGTACTTACCACCTCATGTTGACATCATCCCTACCTTAGAATTTTGTGCACCCTTTGCATAAGGGCTTCACTGAGTGAACCGCAAATATATCATGTGCATTCATGGAATATTAAACAATACCCCTAATTTGACTACATATTGGGAAATACGTTTAAATTCACATTATTTAACCCCCTACCAATACTAACCCTTTACGCCTTCCTAATTTAAAAAACCCGTACTTTCACTAGATATTGTAGATATCCAATTTTTAATTAATATTTTTTATACCCCTTTATAGTTTTCATTAACGTTTCTCTCCATTTTTTATACCTGCCAATATAAGAACTCTTTACCCCCTAATATATTCTGAATATATTATGTCAATTTTTCCTCAATACATATCCCCCATTATGACCCCACATGGTATGGTATTTCTCCCCTAGTGAATCCCCTGTGACCCTTTGAACCTTCTAAGGTCACCTATGAACCTTCTAAGGTCACCTCACTGGGATGACATCATGCTCACATCCACCCGTCTATCACGGAAAATAGTTTGTGGATTTGTGCCCGATTTTGTAGGTTGTTTGTGGTTTGGAGGGTAGTGGGTGGTAAAATTAATCTTCATCATCGATCTTGCTATCGACACTATGGAAAACTCACTTTGTGCCACCCCTTATTCATGTTAACATTTGAGCGACTAGTCTTGCCGTAATATTCCCAATGCATCAAAGGGGACATGTCGCAACAGATTTGCCCACGTACTTTCCTGTTGTTTAAATAGTTGTGTCTACCAACTTTTCAGGCATGTTTGGTAATGTTTCTAAACATAAACTTGCTCCAAAGGAACCTCCAACAACGTTTAGCTTTGCAACTTGAATTTGGGGCACTTGACTTTGACTGGGCATAAGTCCTGATCCAGGAGACCATTTTAGGACTTCATTATATCACTGGAAATATCTTTCGAAGAAAAAATCCAACTATTTTATTTCCAAGATCACCTGAACTAATATTATGAGGCATAAATTCCTTTAAATGCTAGGACTCATATCCATCATAGACATTATATTATGGCTTCTCCAATAATCCTGCTACTATGATGATTCTCTACTAAATATTGCAACAACCATGGGGCTCCCTTGATCTTGACACGTCAATGCTAACCCCATTAACCATCTCAGCTAGCATAGTGGACATCAATGCTAAACTGGTTAACACAAATTCAAACACATGTTCTTCTACCAACATCAATGCTAATATAGTTGACAACAATGCTAGCTTGGTTGATATCAATTCCAACACACTAGATGCCACTAGCCATCCTGACAATGTTAGTTGTCCAACACCATGAACATATTTTTAGTAGGAATTTGTGTCAAAGTCATAACCATGTCTTTTATTAATCCAATGCACTAAACCTTCCTTGAATCAAATGAATATAGGTCATCATACGACCTTATAATCTATAGTTCCATTTTTTCCATTAGATTTATAAGCATCAACTTATGATATTCACCTAAGTCTAACATATAGTTATGAAGGATAAATTCATGAATTGTTAAAGTTACAAAGAAATAAGAAACTACTTTGTTTCTTTCCTCAACATAAGGACCAAATAACATATAAGCTCTTTCCTCTTATAGATTCAAAATATCCCGATGACTTGTAGTTTGAGGATAATGAATCACTTTGGCAACTTGCTTATCATACACATGATTTTTGCCAATTCCAGCAATGGAACAAGATTTTAATCTTTTTAAGCTCTTTTTGTAAACTAAACAAAGTCAAAATATTGTTTTCCTTTAGTTTTTCTTAAAGGTTTGGAGGTTGTTGTTCAAGATTTTTTGAAGTGCAAGGTTCTTTTTCATTTCCATTAGATTGATCAATAGTATCCATCTTATTTTGACTAGTCTATTTGAATAAGGCTACTTTGTGTCTTCAATCATATTTATTGTGAAGTTCATCTTAAATAAAATATGAAAAAACATTATATTAAGACAAAGGAGAATTGTGTATACCTTGAAATGTTCCATGCTCATGTTGATGTGCACCTTCATGTGAAGCACAACTTTGAGAATCTTGACCCTCCAAAAAAATTATTTCTTTTGATAATTGGTCAAGATCTTCTTCAACTTATTCATCAATGACCAAAGACGTTTAAATAATATGATTATCATTCCTTATTTCTCTCTACAGAATTTGAGGATTAAAAGGCCTTCAAAACTAGTTAGGTGGTCTATTTCCAAGCTCTTGAGCCTATCTAGGAGGATTTCTATTTTCTAACTACATTCTGGTTATTTTATTACACATATTCCTAATAATTCTTATCATTTCCTCCAACTTTTGGTCTTTATATTTTTTAATCATCTCTGAAGGGATTAATTCTTCCTTTTCCTTTTTCCTTTCCCCTACACCTGCCTTTGTTTTCAATTATCTTGAGGCTACTAAATTGGACTCAACCTAAACGACATCATCATGCACACCAAATATTGTTCTATATTTTCTCTCCCTTAGCATTAATGGAAAATCTAGATCAAAAGCATGAGAAAAATCAACCTTGTAGCTGTAGAAAATCTTTAATACCAACAAGAATTTTATTATATATTTTATTAAACCTTTTGATAAAACCAAGAATGGATTCTCTAGCTTTCCTCTTCATGGAATCAAACTCTATGACATAATAAAAACCATCCTTTTTCTCACCCCGCCTCTTAAGGAATGTACTAGTTAAAGTTAATAGACCCAACCTCTAATTCCATGAACCATTTTTTGACCTCCCCTTGTAGAGATTGCATAAAAAGTATCATATATACATAATATTTCTCAATATTCATATTATTAGTGAAGTTTAAGAAAGCAACCATATGCTCATCTATAATGATTTGTCCTTCACCATTATACCTAGGAAAACAATTTAGGTAACCCTAAGGGAAATCATGCAATTGAGCAAGTAGCCTCAAAGTAGCATACCTAATAGCTGCAAAGTTAGCTACTCCATCCATTTTATGTTGAAACTTTGCAAAACATTATTGCTATGATTGTTAATACTGAGAATATTTTTCTTTCAACACCTACTCTACTTCTGGGGAAAGAGGATTAATATATAATTTCATTTTCTTACTATCTCACATAGTGTTTTCATTAATGAAAAAAGTGGAATTGATGTCAAAGGGGATGACTGATATAAGAACAATGTCATCCATTGGTTAAAGAAAGAATTATGATTGTTGGATCTCTTTCATGCCCTCATTAATTGAATTCAAAGAGGAATGAGATTTATTGAGCTTTTCACAAGGATATAATGTTATAACACACTTACAGTTAGCATGGTTAGATATTTCTTGTTGATATCTTTCCAATGGTATGTCCAATCTGAAAAAATCCTTCCGGATGAAAATTTATGGGCATTTGAAAATCAACGCTTGTAAAGGGCCAAAAATATAGTGTAAAAATCCAATAACATTAATTTGTAGTGTACAACATTTAGTGGATCCATAGTGGATGATGGATAGACCACCACAATGTTTTATGGGGTTAATGTTCACACACCTTGCTCATATTATATGGTGATTGTATGCTAAAAAATGTACCAGTTAACCATGATCAACCCCACCATAGTGTACAATCCTATTATCAGATGTGGCATTGTTTGGTTTGCCAAAAATGATTATGTCAGCGAATGATGTGGCTCCTCTAAGGGTTTTCATGTGGCATGTCCAAATGGAATTTTTTTTTTTTGGTCAATCAATCAAAAATTAGGTGACACATGGCACCTCTCATGGGATTCCAGGTTGCATGATGATGTCATGCTAATATCATCATGCAGATGACTAGCGACCATAGATACTTGTTCATATTCATGGTCATATGGTAATTTTGGAGCTAGGCCTAAAGGGCCATGCAATAGATATTAAGGCCTTAGTTATATGCATGGTCATATTGTAGCTTGGGGCCAGGGCTGAAGGGCCACGGTGCAAAAGATAACACATTAGTCATATGCTCGGTCATATGGTAGCTTGGGGACTAAGACCAAAGGGCCATAACACAAATACTAAAATATTGGTTATGTAACGGTCATATGTGGGCCCATACAAACCCAGGACCACAAAAACACTAAAAATATGTAATATATTAATCTAATTAACACAATGAATGATTGATTGAAAATCATAGGAAATTTGTTATGATGCTCAAATTCAATGGTATATATCTATATATAGAAGTTGTTTTTGTTGAGCTAGAGCGTGGAAGTGATTTGTCTATTCAAGTCATTTGTAGTTTGATTGGAGAGTTGGTGGCAAATGTCCGTCTGTGGAAGTCAAAACTTTGGAGATCCAATGGAAATGGTATGCCAATGGAATTCATAGCTATGAAGATCCAATGGTAGTGGCTTGTCTATGGAAGCCGTATCTTTGGAGAGCTAGTGGCAGTGATCTATTTGTAGAAGTTGTATGAAGTGTTGGTTCAAGTGAGCCAATGGGATTCATATGAAGTGATGGATCCTGTTAGCCATTAGTATTGATATATTTGTAGAAATTTGTATGTAGTGTTAATTGGAGGAATGAGTCCTAGACAAGAACCCTATTGAGCTAGTGGTAGTGATTTTTCTACAGAAAGTTGTATGTAATGTTGATCAAATGAATGAGTCCTCACTAGGAGCTTATTTTAGCCAATGATAGTGATATGTCTACGAAATTTCTATGTCATGTTGATAAAACGAAAAAATTCCTGACGAGGTCACTTGTGCATGAAAGTCTTGTGAGCTAACTGATCAATGTGAAACAAGTCTAGGGTCAGCTTTATATTGAAACCTTTGTGAGTCACTGCAACATTTGATAGGAGGAATGAGTCCTCGCTAAGGATCTCCATGGGATAGTGGTTGAAATATGTCTGCCAAGTCTCTTGCTAGTAGTTTCTCCAAGGATCAAATATTCATCAACATATGATTTTGTATTACATGGAGCTCAAATTGTGGGTTCAAGTTCAATTGGACTCTCTCAAAACTATTTTGTAGAAGGGTTATTAGCTCACATGATTTATTTATTTTGTTGAACAATTAATTTCTTTTTTTGAACACCAAGATATATTTTGTAGAATGCACTCAAAATAACCCATTTTGTAGCATGGTTATTTTTTGTACGATTTTTATATAGTTTCAAATGGTTTTTAATGGTTTCTAGCCTCATTTTTAGTCCAAATTGGATTTCATAAGCATGATGATTAGGGTTCAATATTGAAAAATCTGAGACTCACCATGAAGAGCCTTGATAATGTATTTTTTATTTTCAGAATCCATCTTATGCGTTTTGACTATTTACAAGAATTATTAATTTTCCAATGTTCTATGCTTAACACAATCACTTATTACACTTCTTCTTCAATTAGCAATCAATTTATCAATATAAATTCAATATTCCAATGCCAATAAGAAATTGTAGATAAAACAATAATCCGAATTCACAATAGAAGATAGCCAAGAATAATAGATACACTATAATATGGTCAAATACCAGGGGAAAACCCCACAAGGGGGAAAACCATTTCAAAAATATTCTTCTTGTATATTTTCATCAAATGTTTAGAAGAGAGATACAATGTCCAAGTGTTTCATCTAAATTTGTAAGGAGTTGTTGCTTCATGATCTTGTGTCCAAATCATATCATCGGGAAGAAAAAGAAAGACCAATAGAAATATAAGAAACTCCCAAACCCAAATGATCAATCATGCATCCAGAAGTCAGTTCTAAACTACAACGAAATAAGATCACACCTAGCCTCCTCGCAAGTTGGGGAAGGATTTTGAGTCTCATGCAGATTCCCACACTCCACTCGAGTGGTCTACCTCATCCACACCTAATCTCGATCCCTACACATAACCGCAGAGAAACAAAGACAACAAGTGACCTTCCTCAAAAGATCGTTAGATCACAATATCATAGAAATAACTATAAAGCATGTTGAATGAAAATAGATACAAGGAAGGAACATATGCTTTGATCAATCATATAAGTGAAAGTACATCAATATACCTTCAACAAATAATATCCTCTCCTCCCACTTGTTGTTGGGAATGGGTACCCTGGGGTCAATTTGGGGTTAAAAGCCCAAGTCTTGGGGTAGAAAGCCCAAATTTTGTATAAAGAAATGTAAAGTCTCTGCATTTTTTTATCGCGGAGCATGAAGATATCAAGAGTCAAAAAGGGTTTCCACCCTTAGTTTAGATAGGTTCTGTCATCTTGATGAGGTCCTCCCTTGGTCCGCAGACCGTGGCATTGTATAAAAAGGAGGTCTTAGAGGAATCTAAGAGGTAAGTGTAGTAGAGTTGATAGAGATAGAGTCATTGATGAGTATGTAAAGAAATAAGAGAGAGAGTCTTAGTGTAGGAACAAGGCTCTGCAACTGAGTGTGTAGAGGCCTAGGGTAGAAGTTCATAGTTGAGTGCGAGGACCCCTACAGCTATGTGCGCAGGGTAGTTAGAGTCTGTACTAAAAATCTGGATCATCAATAAAGAAGAGTATTATGAAATTACTCTCTATTTTACTTCTGCCAATTGCATGCGATCATGTTATGTTAAGCACTTGGTTTATGTTTTATTGTTGAATTGATGCATGAATCTATATGTTTTCCTCTATTATATGAATGCAAGTAGAAATGTATGTTTACACAAATACAATCTTAATTGTATGATAGAATTGGCGAACACTTAATATAATTCGGGGAACTATACAAAAAAGTAGTTATTGAGGCACATAAATGTCGCTCGCTTGTTAGGGTTATGCAAAGGACGATCGCAGACATTTGTGGAGGTTCTGAAAGAATAATAGAGAAGTACATTGATAAGCCTTAAAGTCTTATCAATCTGCATGAAGGCATAGTTAAGGTATAAAGTCAACACCAAAAACATCTCAGGGTGCGGAAATTTGGTTCCTACATCCCCTATACTGCTTTGGGTGAGATTTCAGTCCACACTCCATGGATTGATGCAAAAAGGGTCAGTAGTGTAGGGATTTTCTTGGATGACTAACGTTGAAACTGGGTTAGGGCCCATTAAGTTAACAAATGGTTCTATTGCTGAGACCGAGATCTACATAACGACGTGTGTGATGTCGCATCATTGGAATCCAACTAAGAAGGAGATTGAGGAATGGTTGGATAGAAAGATCTGCGAATTTGTGATTGACGAAGGAACAGTGGTTGGACAAGTCTCTGTACACAGAAATTCACGAAATTTTCTTTTGTGCTTTCCTGGTTGAATTATACAAGTGGATTGCGAAGTTGGCAAATGGCTAGGGAAGGCGGAGACTTAACGGTCTAATTTTCTAGACCCTAGAGTTAGTGAGGAAACTGGAAGCCTCTGAAGATACAATTGTGCGCGCTGTCGATCATCGACTCAACCGTATCATAGGAGGGTTTTTGACAGAGTTTACGGTTGATACTTTGACTAGCTAAAGCGAAGCAAAGTGCCGCTTCTTCAAGGGGGGGGGCAAGGTAAGTATTTGAAATCATTAAATACTTGGATTAAGATTCTGTTGTGTGAAAAGCGGGTCATGCAGTTACCTTGATATTTGGAGCTATGTGAAGTGGAAGGTCCTTCATGGATAGAGGAAGAAAAGGTCCTAAGTATAGCCCTCTGATTGAGCCTCCTTTGAGTGACGAAAAAAGAGCAGCATAGGCTTCTCTGTTGAGTGTTATTTAGTTAATAAGACAAGGGTTCCTACAAATACCTACACTGTCTCCATCCTCATCCCATCCATCCACACTTCATCCATCCTTACCTCCACTGCTTACCCCATCACCCACACTGCTGCCACCTCCACCATTATTCAACATGACGAACTCCGTAAAGCTACATGTGTTCAAGGGCATAGTCAATGAAGATCTGGACCAGTTTTGGTTCATCGCGAAGGCTATATGGGAAGCTCGGGGTATCACAGATGATCGAATGAAGAAAGAAACATTGGTTAGTGCTTTGCAAGGCTGCACACTAACATGGTACATTAAGTATAGTACTAATAGCCCGACGTCCACGTTGGCAGATGTCCAAACTGCGTTGAATATGGAATTCAATAGGCCTAAGTCTCAAGTGCAATTCGTTGTGGGATTCAAGGAGATCATGATGAATTCTGGGGAGATGCCCTGCTATTTGGATCAAAGATTGAAGTGTATGATCTGTGAAGCCAACATGAAGCTTACTGATGGGCAGCACTGCAAATGGTTTGTGGCCTTGCTCCCACCTCACCTAAGGGTTGCGCTATCACAATAGAAGATTGAGACCCAGGCGAAATCTTTGGAAATCACGATGAGACTGCACGAGTCACCAATGTAGGATGCTAATATGGGGGTTCAACAGATTCACACGTAGTTGTAGAACCTTTGCCTTGAAATGCAAAGCCTGCATAAAGACAGAATAGCTCGGACAGAAGCATGCGAAGAATTTTGGTGCCTGAAATGCAAAGGTCAGGCACATGACAAGGATCATTGTCTAGTATTTGTGAATTATGTTGTTGTAGGGGGACCAATGCCTCTAAGACTGAAGGCTGCAGCAGGGCCAAGTACAAGGCCCACACTATGGTGTGATACATGCAAGGTAGCTATGAAACATGTAACTGACAATTTTCATTTGCTGCAGAAATTCGTATAGGTGCGACAACAACTCTTACGCAATTTCTATCAATCAATAGGTCATGATGAGTGCAATTTCCATAGTTACAAATTAATGATGGACAAGACACCTACATACAGGGTGTAGGTAAACACGCAACCTCTGAACCAAGGTACTGGAGGAGTGCGACGTGAGTATCAAGGGAGAGGTCAAGGAGGACCTAATAGAGGTCAAGGGAAGCTTATTTGTTACAATTATGGAGGACCAGGACACTACACGAGAGAGTGCCTGAATCTCACATGACTGTCATGTTGCTATTGTACTCAATTTGACCATGCGACTGAGGATTTCCTATATTGTTGGCTAAGATTTGCGAAAAATGGGTGCAGCCTCCACAACTAACTCAGAACCTACAGACGATGAGAGCTGAGCCTCATGGGGAAGACCCTAAGGTAGAAATTATGCTACAGAGTGGAATGACGACAGGTGAGGATAAGGGGAAGCAACCTACAGAGGGTGAGTGGGTCCACAAGGAACTAGAAAAGGAGATCGAGTTTAATCCAGAACACACAAAAGAAACATTTATGGAAGCGAAGAAAATTTTTATCAAGGCCTTTACCTCAAGAAGTTAGGAGAAACTGGTTGAATAAATGGACCCATCCATGATTACCACGTTCTTGGAGACCTACATGAAACTGCTCTGTGATAGTAAGGCTATGAAAGGACTGCAAGAACTTATCAATCGATGTGCTAGTAATGACAACACTACTGGTGAACCACGTGTAGCCAGAAAGCTTGGTAAGCATAAGGCAAGGACTTGACGTGAGATGAGACTCACCACGTAGATAGGAGAATACAAAATGGACCAGGTTATCTTGGATCTGGGGTCCAACACAAATGTTTTTCCGAAACAAACATGGTAAAGAATGGGGAGGCATGTGCTCTAGTGGTCTTTGATCCAGTTAAGGATGGCGAATCAATAGAAAATAATCGCAATAGGGAGGTTGCAGGGGGTAATAGTTGATGTCAAAGGTGTAAGCACGCTGGTGGATTTTGAAGTAATAGAGATTGTGGATGACAACAATCCCTACCCTGTGCTCCTTGGGACCGATTAGGCCACTGAAATTAATGGGGTAATAAACCTGAAGAAGCAAAAGATGATATTTGAGAATAAATCGCTCCGTGTAGTGGTGCCACTGGATCCTGCAAAAGGACCGTGTTATACAGAAGCAGTGCGCGATTATGAAAGTGATGACAATTTGGACCAGATTTACAAGATAATGGTGTGAGACCGGGATTGGGTGAATCTGACAGTAGACGGACGTATTTCATGGGACCACGAGAGCTCCTACACATCAAATTCAGATGAAGAACCGGATCACTAGCAGAACTGGTTGCATGAAGTATCTACATTGCGTTGTAATATGATGACCAAGTCATTGCGCTGCGTATCATCAAAGGTAAGAAATATGCCTCACTATGACGCATTAACTGACGTTGATCTCTTTTTGGATGTATTCGAAAGGGAAGTGCCCAAGAAGCATCGCTTATAGGCATTAGATTAAGCACTGCACGCTACACCTCCAAGATGGTGGGGTACACACAAGGATAGTTTTGAGGATTGGCATGAATATAGAAGGACAATGAGGATACACTTTAGCCACTCGAAGGTACAACTAACAAAAAAATATGGCGGGAGGAATGATCCGTGCGATCATTTGGAAAAATTGACTAAGGTATATGGAGTGAAGCCTTAGCTGAAGTGTGTCCATCTTTTTTGTCATACATTGGATGTTATACCAATGAATTGGTACTTGGAGATAGAACTTCATCATGGCATTGAAGAATGGGATGTTTTGCGCTGAGGATTTCTGATGACATTCAATTTTAAGGATGGATTTGAATCTATCGATGAAGTGTTGTAGGAGGTTGAGACAACCATATTTAGGATACAATAGGATCCTCTAGACCTTATTCAACCTAATTAGACTACCCAGCTGAGCCACACATTGAAATGTTACAATGTCACAACGGAAGAAGAAGACAAAGACCCGAGAAATATTAATATCACAGAGACTGAAGGTCACCATGGATTTGAAGGACAACAACTAGAGAACCCTGACATAATAGAGCCTCTTAGAACTAGACAGGTGAACATTGGCACTGAGGCAAGAGCTGAAGTTTACAAAGATTGGGGACTATTGGGGTGCCACAACAGTAGATAAGGTCATTGAACTACTCCACAAATATTAGTACTTGTTCCCCACGAAGTTTTCTAATATGAAAGGAATAATAGTAAACCTAGGTGTCATGAAGATCACCCTAAAACCGGATGTGAAACCTATGAAACAAAGACCTTACCGCCTCAATCTAAAGTATAAGGAAAGTGTCCACATTGAGTTAGATAAGATGCTCGAGGTGGGTATTATTTAACTGGTGGAAGAATCTGATTGGATAAGCCTAATAGTGGTTCAGGAAAAGAAGGAGAAGGAAGAAATAAGGATATATGTAGATCTTAGGAAGTTGAATGATGCCTGTGTGCATGATCAATTCCCAACCCCGTTCACTGATGAGGTCATGGATAATGTTGGCAGCCATGAAGCATATTCGTTCACTGATGATTTCTCTGGGTACCATCAAATCAAGAATGCACCGGAGGATAGAAGTAAGACGACCTTTGCAGCTGAATGGGGATGCTTCTAGAATACAGTGATTCCGGTTGGGCTAAAGAATGCACCAACAATATTTTCACGCATAGTCATCACGACGTTCAAGGATTTTATTCATAAATTTATAGAAGTATATTTCAATGATTGGATAGTGTTCGGACTGGTGAAGCGCCATGTGGCAAGTCTGTGCTTGATGTTAGATACATGTTGGACATACCAGATCGTGCTCAATCTGAAGAAATGTTTGTTTTGTGTCCATTTTGGGATCTTACTAGGCCATGTGATATGCAAACAAGGCTTGATGGTAGACCCCACTAAGATCGCAGTCATAATCAATTTGGAGGCACCAAGGAGTGTGAAATAGATGTGCGCAACACTGAGGCATACAAGATACTATAGGAAATTCATCAAGAGTTATGCCTAGATTATCGTGTTAATAGAAAAATTGTTAAAAAAGGATGTTATGTTCTGTTGGAATGAAGAATTCCATAAGAGCTTGGATGTGCTGAAGGAGAAGATGGTCACCGCACTGATCCTAGTCTTCTCGAATTGGAATAATAAATTTCATGTGCATGTGGACGCATCATGTATTTCATTAGGAGTAGTATTGAAACAAGCCGGTGAAGGGGACTTGGACCATCCTATAGTGGTTGCAAGTAGGAATTTGTCCAAAGTGGAGAAAAATTATTCCACAACAAAGCACAAAGGATTAGATATGGTGTATGCACTCTAGAATTTTAGGAACTATTTGTTGGGCAGACACTTTAAGATGTATAGAGACCATTCTGCGTTGAAATATTTCTTCAACAAGCCTATGTTGGGGGGAAATATATGCAGGTAGTTGTTGTTGTTCTAGGAGTATGATTTTGAAGTTATTGTGAAACCAGGACATTTGAATGTTGGACCTGATCATCTGTCATGCATCGAAATGGGAGAGGAACCTACTAATTTGGAGGAGGGGCCACCTGACGCGTAGCTCTTTGCAGTGCGTGTTGCAAATAATCACTTTCAAGATATTATACACTTCCTGATGATAGGTACGGCTCCTGGAGGATATACAAGCCAATAGAAGAAGGAACTAGTGGTGCGTGCAACAGACTTTTCTGTCATTGGAGGGAACTTGTACAAAATGGGGTCAGATGAAGTATTTTGATGTTATGTGCAAGAGTTTGAATAAAACAACATCCTCGTTGAGGCTCATGACTAAACCGTGGGAGTTCATTATGCAGGAAAAGAAACAGCGCAGAGGATTCTACACGTTGGGTTATGGTGGCCAACCTTGCATAAGGAGTCAAAAGCATATTCTAGGGCATGCGACGCATGCCAAAGGATGAGCCGACCCTTGTGCAGGGATGAGATACCATTGAATCAACAAATATCACTACAACCCTTGGAGAACTAGGTGATTGACTTTGTAGGACCAATTAAGCCTCCAGGAAAGAAGATGGGTGCGCGGTACATCATCACCGCAACTAAATATTTATCTGGATGGCAGGAGACACAGCCTGTCAGGGACTATACGAGCGCAACAAGAGCATAATTTATCTTTGAGTATATGCTGATAAGGTTCGGTTGTCCAAAAATTCTAATGAGCGATCGCAATACGCACTTTCTCAATGAGACGATCAGCGCAATGACGGAGGAGTTTTAGGTGTACCATCAGAAGAGCATGCCCTATTATCCACAGGCTAATGGGATGGTGTAAGCTTTTTAATAAAATCTGGGAGAGTGCACTCATGAAGGTTTGCAATGCTCAATGAAATGACTGGGATATTCACATAACCACAGTGTTATGGGCTTATAGAATGACTTGTAAGAAGTTGACTGAACAAATGGCGTTCATACTGGTTTATGGCATGGAAGTTGTGATGTGATGGAGTACAATGTACCTAGCCTACACATAGTAGCATTCATAGGATTGGTGGATAGCGGAGTGCTGGAGGAGAGGCTCGCGCAACTAACAGAGCTTGAAGAAGATATATTTCTAGCTGGATTCCATCAACAAGTTCAAAAGGAGCGTGAAAAGGCATGGCACGTTCGGCACACCAAACTATGCACCATTAAGGTAAATGATCTAGTTTTGTTATATGACAGCAAGTTTGATAAATTTCCAAGGAAATTTAGGATGAATTGGCTGGGGCCCTATTTCATCAAGGATATTACCAATGATGGATCAGTTTAGTTGGTAAAATTGAATGGATAACCATTCCTTGGACGGGTGAATGGTAGTCAATTGAAGCCATACACTGGCGATCCAGCTAGATGGCTACATGATGGAAGCATAATATAAGCGCTCCAAGAAGCTAAAAGGAGGTGCGGGACTATAAACTACACTTCCCGAGTTGGTGAATTGCACGATTGGGAAACTACCTAGAATGAAGGAATGTCACGGTATTAATAGACACGCACAGGGAGTTGCTCTATCCAAGAAGGGACCATGCAAGGCATCCGGAAAGTGACCGTCATGGTCACTATTCATGACTTGACAGTCGGAAAATGGCCAAATGGAGTAGGGGGTAGCATTTAAGTCAAAATTTAAGGGCAAGATCTGTGAAAAATTATTGCCAATCCAGCATTTATGAACGAGTTATGGGGGGGACGGTCAGATTTGAATTTGAAAATGCCCATAAATTACAAGTGGCTGCCCAACAAAAACACTTGGCATTTTGAGAATTGAGGTATTGAGCTCTCAGGTGCATATGAACCCTGAGATCTTTGAAGCCCTGATAGTGAGTTCAATATTTGAGAAGTTTACAATAGAGACGTAGGTGTTGTTGTCTAGCATAATGTCCGTGCCCACAAAAATCGTGAGTGTAGGAGAAGAAATGACAACTGAAGGAATGACATCAGAGGTAGTAATGGCAGCTGAGGGAGTTGTCCTGGAAGTTGAAAGTGTAGAAGTATTGACAAAAATGCATAAATCCTCGATGACACCCAGGCTGAGGCCTACGATGACCAAGGAGGGTCCAAAATCAAAGAAGGACAAGAAGAAAACGCAACAGCTGGTGCGTGCATCACCTAGAAAGCACCCACGGACAGGAAAGCCCACCGCACAGGGAAAGGGTAAGCTGATTGACCTAGGGCCTGAACCCAAGGTTGAGGAACTTCATGTGGGTGCAGATGAAATTGATATGCAGGGAGTGGAGGAAGTTGATCTGGAGGGGTCTGACCCCATTTCTAAACTGCCCAAGTACAATCCTTCGTGCAAAGGCAAGACGAAGGTTCCGAAGGATATTGATGAAAGTACGGTCACACTGCACACACCCTTAGTACTAGACCAAATCATCTTTGAAGGACTGCACCTGGGGCGTATCCCACTTTTAAAATTGGACTAGGATTTGGCTGATGGGGAACGTTTTACTCAATAGTTTGCGAGAGACCAACTCATGCACCATGTCTTCTACAAAAACTTTGGTGTGGCCATGTTGGAGCCAAGGAAGTGGGTAAAAGGGTGGATAAGGCGAGTCTATTAAATATGTTATGGGTGTTGCATTACAACCACACACCCATAACCATGGTAGTGATCAAGCAACTGTTGTGCTTGGTGCATGATGGGTGTTTGTGGCTAGAAGAGTTGATACCCATCACTGACATGCTGATTGATAGGATCACTCGGGAGCAAATCCGTCCTGGCGTTTGGTAGAAAGACACGTGAGCACGACCTCACTAAAGCAATGAAGGAGAAATTCAAACTCGCAAAGAAGTTGCATGGCTATGCCATCATAAGTATAGCTGACCCTATGGTCAAAGTAGCAAGGCAAATCTTGGCAAGAAATATTATGCGAAAGTGTTGCGTAAATGAAGTGTTGTCACCAGTAGTAGCCTTAGGGGCCTAGTGCGTGTAGGGCGTACATTTTAACTGGGCACGTTATCTTTGCAGGGAGTTCCTCATGAACTGCAGAGAGGCACAAGATCATAGAAAAACATTCCATTATGCCTGGCTGCTACTATCCATAGTGCTGGTCGTGTGGGAGTTACCAGAGGATATCCAGTTTCCTTCAGTCGCGCCCAACCTACTAGAAGTAGTGAAGTTCACTTTGTTATGGGCTACGAAGGACCCTCAAAGGGTCAAGGATAGCAAGGTCTTTTGGATGTTGATGGAGATTAGCATCCATATGGCCATCAATAGAAAACCACGGTTCTCGCCAACTGTATTTGAGAAGCTTCAGCAATATGTGGCGTTCAAGGCCAACTTCCACCAGGTCTCGATACATGCATGAAAGGACCTTGAGTAGAAATGGTATGAACTCCCATACCTTTCCATAGACAATGCAATTACAGTAGTCCTTGACCGCTAGCCGACAGATTGGTGCATTGCCTCGGACTTGATAGCTGGGTCTAGCAAGACCGCAGCATAGCAAAAAGAGGAGGAGGCCTAGCTGAAGATGGAGTAGTTGGCTTCAAAGATAAAAAAGGCGATTTAGGATAAGGCCAAGGGAGAGCACACCACCATGAGGCATACGAGAGGACAGACAGAAGAGAGGAGTGCGGCTCTGACAGGAGTCAAAAGTCACCTTCTCTGGAGAAAGTGGAGGAGGACCAGCAGTCGAATCAAGGAGGAGCAGACCTAGAGACCACTCTATTCCACATTAAGCGCAACAGAGATAAAGAGAAGGTAGCACCACAAAAGAAGTCTAAGGCCAACAAGACTTCTCTCGATCCGATCATGTTAACAGAAGGTGATTTAAATGATATCAGTGATACGATCAGAGATGCCACTAAGGAACTGCTGGAGAAGTTCGAGCTACAATAGAAGTAGGCATTAGGGGCCATTCAGATGGGTCTGTGCAAGATGCACATCTAGCCATCGCAGGTCCAAACCAGCGTGGGATGAAGCAGTGTGACTTCAACTAGTTTGGTGCTCCGCACATCAAAAGCAGCAAGGATGGTGTGCACACTAGATCCCCAGGCAATGATGTTGCCAGAGGGAGCACTAACAATAGAGACTGAATCCGACAAGCCCACTATCGGCACCCTAAAAGGAGTTGTGCTTAACCTGGTCATGCTTCCCAATGAGGTCCTTCACAATTTGGAGGACGACATGATTGTAAAACTTCAGGCCCGTGAATAGCGCGCGTTACAAGTAATCAATGATTAGAAAGTCAACAATGCTCAGATGACAGTACAAAGAGATTCCGTTGTTAACCTCATCAAAGCCATCACAGACAAAAATGAGCACATGACCAAGGTGGTGGCTGAGGCATGCAAGTCTGTCCTAGAGATGGCCATTCCCGATGATGAGCCAGTAGATGTGTGGATTCGGAAACTCGCTACTGGAGTACGTGATGCAAGAACCGAGTTGGAAAAGGTTCAGTTTGACTTGAAACTCAAGATTTTCGAACTATAGTTGAAGGCCCAGCCTTCAACCCCACCAAAAGTTAGAGAGAAACACGAGACGGTATTGAAAGACGTAGTGGCAGCAGTGAACAACGCAGTAAAGGAGTGCATTGCGCTCTTCGAGTAGGCACTCAAAGTGGTTAACAATTTGCAGAAGGATCCCACCTTGCAAAGGTTGGAAATGGAGGCTTGGGAGCTGCAGTAGAGATATGATGAAGTCAAAGCGATGGCGCGCACTGTCGCCCTTACGCGGAGGCTTGCAAAACTGCAAGAGGTAAAGGTACTAAAGGAGCACGTGGATGTAGCGCAATGCAAAGAGAGTGTCCTCAAGGATATAATAGGACCTTGGCTTGATGAATCCTATGCGCTCATGGCCACCATTGAAGGAAAGCTAGTTGATCTGTGGGTCACTCAACAGAAGACCCAGTCAGACAGTACAGGGCCAGCGATGGAGCAAGTGGTTGATGAGATGAAGTAGGTGACAACATAGTGCACTATCAAAGTTGTAGTAGTCCAAGTAGAGTTGGGAGGTCTTTGTGACAAGATCTTTGTGCCAACCAAGTGACTTGAGGGAAAGTCACCATGTTTTTTTTGGGGGCCTATTGGGAATGGATCTCCTAGGATCAATTTTGTGGTTAAAAGCCCAAGTCCTAGGGCAGAAAGCCCAAATTTTGTATAAATAAATGTAAAGTCTCTGCATTTTGTGATCACGAAGTGCAAAGATATCAAGAGTCAAAAAGGGTTTCCTCCCTTGGTCCATGCACCATGGGATTATATAAAAAGGAGGTCTTAAAGGAGTCTAAGAGGTAAGTTTAGTAGAGTTGAGATAGATAGAGTCATTTATGAGTCTGTAAAGAGCTAAGAGTGAGAGTCTTAGCATAGGAAGAAGGCTCTGCAGCTGAGTACGCAGAGGCCTAGGGTAGAAGTCCGCAGCTGAGTGCGTGGACCCCTGTAGTTGTGTGCACAGGGAAGTTAGAGTCTATACTAAAAATCTGGATCATCAATAAAGAAGAGTATTCTGAAATTACTGTGTATTTTACCTCTATCAATTGCATGCGATCATGTTATGTTAAGAACTAGTTTTATGTTTTATTGTTGAATTGATGTATGAATCTATATGTTTTCCTCTATTATATGAACGCAAGTAGAGGTGTATGTTTATGTAAGATAATATTAATTGCATGATAGAGTTGGTGAACACTTAAGATAATTCGGGGAACTATACAACAAATTAGTTACATAGGTGCATAAGTGTCGCAATCACTTGTTAGGGTTATGCGAATGATGATCCCATACCTTCGTGGAGGTTCTGAAAGACAAATAGAGAAGTACATCGATAAGCGCTAAAGTCTTATTGATCTGTGTGAAGGCATGGTTAAGGTATAAAATCAACACCACAAATATCTCAGGGTGCAGAAACTTGGTTCCTGCATCCCCCCATACTACTTCGGGTGAGACTTCAGTATGCGCTCAGCGAATTGATGCCGAAAGGGCCAGTAGTGTAGGGATTTTCTTGGCTGACTAACATTGAACCTAGGTCAGGGTCCATCAAGACAACACTTGTAGTATGGTTTCCTATCCCAATACTGCAAATCTCTCGTGCTATAGTTTGGATACTTCCTCCTTACCCACTTTCCTCTTGGTGAGATTATAGAGGCTCATTCTATCCTTCTGGAGAATGTATCTAAATACCTAGGGGCTTGAGAAGTTAGGAAATTTCTACAATAATGGACCCCAAGCCAACTCATACACAAGTGGGTCAAGTTGATCTCCTTGGGAATAGAAAACTCTAGAAAAAAATTTCACAATTATGAGCATTTTCTCAATTATCTCAATTATGAAATAATTATTATCTCATAATTATAATATTTTGGAAAAATAATTATGATAAATTGCTCAATTATGTAATTCGGCCCTTTTATCATTGGATAAATATCACATAAATAAAATAAATGGTGAAATGGGATGCAATTTAGCTAAACAATTGAGGTAAGTTGTTATTGGGTTTCTCTCACTATAATGGAGTGGAAAATAGAGTTATAATAGATGCCCCCTATTGCATGAGGTCAAAAGAAAAATTGATGGCTGAAACATATTACAATAATACTCAAAGCTAAAAATGGGAGGGAGGAGCCAAGACTACAAACATGGATCGGAGGAACTCAAGTGTTGAAGTCTCAATTCTGCTGATAACATCCCCGAGGAGGGCATACCCATGCTCGGTCATAAGAAGATACTAAACATGGCCACCAAATGTACATTGTAGATCCATGACATGAAATGCTAGAACATGGCCACGAAGACATACACAGTGGATTCATGTGACTCGATAAATAGAGCATAGCCATCAGAAAATACAATATAAATCTATGTCACAGTATACACTAGTAGGACTATGGAAACATGAAAAATAAAGAAATGTCTCAAGATAGTCTTCAAAGTACATAAGATATACATAACTCCAACGCATCGTGGGAAGGATACCATATAAATGTGAGATGTCCCTAACCTAGGGTCTTGGACATAACCCTGATGGTATGAATATACATCATGTGAATAAATGAGATGAAGGCAAACATGATATAAACTACCTGATTACCAACCAATGAGGTAAAATAGTAACAGATGTGAAGGAATCCACCAATGAGGAAAATGGACCCCAAGGTACCTAGTACAATCCACTAAGTGTGAATAGATGAGTTAATATCAAACACCAGTGAACTCAATCAATCAAGAGCCAATGATGTAAACCCATTGTCAATCATGAGCAAGCCTACCAGATAGTTCTGTAAGCTCCAAGGTATACTAGTTCCTAGGTCAAGCTATGGGATAATGACCTGAAGATATTTCGAAGGAGGGCCTTGATGTATCCCACATCAATTGACACAGAATGAACTAGAATAATGTGATGTATGGATGAATTCATGAAGTGGTGAAGTACAACTGACATAAGGATGGTCGACAGAAAAAGGTAAGCAGGCTACTGCAGATGGCCGACACATCTTGAGACTTCCCTTGAACACAGAGTGACACAACATAAGAGTGACTGAGCAACATGACTAATGAGCACCATGTGATATCATGCAATGACCTAGGAGGCATCAAAGCATGCTCCATATGACTGAAAAAGTAACTAAACGAAGGAGTAAAGAGACTCATATGTATGGTATGACTCCTAGGAAAGTTAAAACCCAATTGTGAGATAATGAAACAGAGAGGTTCCATTTTCAAGGGTGATGCAATATATGTTTCCATTTTGATGACTAATGGAAAAAAATGTTCCCTCCCTTCTCTTTGTATAAGTTTCCTTTTCATAAGGTTGTCCCCCAAGCCTAAAAAAGAGATAAAAATGTACAAGGGGGAACCTCCTGGACACAATAGACTAGGGTATTCCTTTCTCATAACTAATCTTTCCCATTCTAGAAAAATGTTAAACTTATACTGGGCACTTCAAGAACTTTAATGAGCGTGAAGTAGACAAGTCACTTGACAATATTTTATAAATTAAGAGTCTGAAAGGAGCTTAAAGAAAACTCCTCTTGGAGGAATGAGTGGTATTGTTGGGAGTTTTAATTAGTTATTAAATATCTTACTATTAATTGTTAATCAGGACTCATAAGCATGAGTTTTACTACATCTTTGGTTCAAGATTAGATTTAGAGTATGTGATTTTCCTTTCGTAGTTAAGTACACAATGATGGAAAAGAAACAATAGTAACTAAGCACTCATCTCATTCCTAGAAAACATAATCACTCTAAAAGAATTATACTTAATACACTTTGCCCTTCATTCTAGTTCTCTGGAATCAAAGGACAAACTTATTGAAACTGAAGACTAAATAAAATTCATTCCAACTACCAATCTTAAATGAGGATTCAAACTTCTTTATATTGAAAGAAATTAAGCACCTATTTTACTTGTAACAAAACATGACAAGGAAACTAGACTATAATTCTAAAATCAAATTTTGTTATGCTATCTTCAATCTACTCATACCAAACTTCCTTTATTTGAAAAATGAAACGCCTTCTAAACTTTACTTTGAATGACTACAGAAAATAATGCTACAAAAATGGAATCGCAACGGAAGTATCTAGGTCTAGTGCTATCAAATCCTAGGCTATTGCATTTAAAATGGAAATCTAGTATATGACAATCCTCAAACAACTCAAGGCAATACAAAAGATCGAATCACACTGGAAACATAAGTCACACATTTCAATGCTTGAAATCAACCTATATTCTACAGTAAGGAAAATGGAAATCAATCTTTAATCTATTATACGATAATGAATTTAAATTATCCTATGATAATTTAGTTACTCCAATCACATTGTGAAAACTGTATTGGAATTCCAAACAATTAAATGGTGAAAATGGAAACTGAAACTCTTATTATGAAAAACTTAGATTCATTCGAAAACACAATCCAAATGAAAACCATAAATCAATCTCTCTGTTATACACAGAGAAATCCACACACACCTTCATACCATTTATCATGAACCTCATCAAAGAGACATATACTTTGAATTAAACAAACAGAGATCGTGTCAAGTAATTTCCAAAAAGTAATTGATTTACCTATCCTACGTATTCTGATCAGAAATATAAATGAATGTGCTTTTAAATAACAGAACAAAGCATGGTTTTATATTGAAATAAAACTCAAAATTTTTAGCATAACTTTGTGTCAAGGATTTACGCACAATCTCTGTGACACATAATGATCTAGGCACTCAGAATTCCTAATCGATGTGTATATCAATGGATGCAAGGTTATCACGATCAAGAGCAATCCAAAATTAATGAAATTCCTCATACATTTGTACAAGAAACATTGGCGAACTCACACTAGAACCGGATAAAAACAATTGTAATGAATTAGCACACAATGATACTCCTACGAACTAATAGAGAAGCCTCTTCCTAGAAGATGGTAAGATTAAATTACTTACATGAAAGAAAATATTTAAAACATTCAAATAAAAAACTCACAATAAAACAATATTCGGAATGATTCAAGCTCAACGCATAGCCATAACAAAGCTTTCGATTATGAATAATAATTTTTGAACAATAACTTGGTAACTCAATAGTTTGCAATAACAACTTTCTTAACAACTAATTCATTACAATACTCGCCTTTATAGATGTTGATTCACGTTCAGAAAAACAATAAACCCATACATCACAAACTCAACGAATTGACTAACTTAGAATTTGAGATCTAATTTCTTGAATGATCTCACTCTACTTGGCACAATGGATTCTAACAAATCTCGATATTAGCATGGACCTATTTTGATGAGGATGTAGAAAATATTCATTGCAGAAAACATCGAACTCGGGCTCAGTCAGAATCTCCAGCTATGGTGTTCAAGCCTCTAGAAGCACAAAGTCTACTAAGCCTCCATGTTGTGTTGAGTACATATCATCGATTGTGTTATTGAGTATAGAAATACAAAACAATATTGTTGACAAGCACTCCCTCCATCTTTAGCTAACCTGTCCATACTGCTACAAATCTTCACACTTAACCTATAATGATTAGTTATCTCATTAGGACTATAACTCAAACTTACTCAAACCTAACCAAAAATAATGAAGTGATAGTGATGGGTCTTCGTAGGGTTTAGGAAAGTGATGGTGATGGAAAGGTAGGTGAAGCGGTACTTTCTTTGACAAAAATGGGCAAAAATGGAGGTGGTAAGTCATATAATTGGGGACAAAACAAGGCACCAACATCCCCCCATGCCGATTTGGATGCTTGTCCTCATGCATCTATTACAGTCCACCAAAAATAAGAAGAGGCTTCAAAATAAAAGGAACCATAGTCAAAGACTAGTAGTCTTAACCAAAACTTCAATCCCATGCTTAACTGGAATAGAACATTTCTTAAATTGAAGGGCCAGTCCTTGTGCACTTAAATTTTTAGTGGGCCTAAACCTTGAGGCCTTCCAAGGAAATAACTATCTTTCCTTTTCAAATCATCATTATGGGCATACAGTATCATATTAGAATCCCTAACCTAATGATTGACCTCTCTTACATAATGGAACAAGACCTTGTATTTGTTGCCTTGTTCTCAAATCTTAACAATTTTCTTCTACAACTTGACCAGTTGAATCTTGAGGTTCTCTTCTTCATCAAAAGTTTGAGTCTTAGCAGGTGTTGTCGATTGCTGAGATGCACTGCCTTCAGGTGCTTTACCAATGCTTCCCTTTGGTGAATAAACATGTTTCCTTTCCTTGGTAACACTTCTACTTAACGAAGGCTGAATAGGGGACAATGTTTCCAGGTCATGTACAATATCCACAGGGATTTCCACTTCAGATGTGGGCATGGGTACTTTTTCGAAAGACAACTCTAACTTTTTTGCATCAAAATCACAGGCTGAGGGAATACCAACATGTTCAAAACTTGCAACCTTAGATATGGATTGTTTGGGTTGAGTCATATTGCGGGTTCTACGACAGCCCTGAGCATGGGTATCCATTGCAGAAATCAAGGGTTTATGGGTAGGAAAGAGAGTTCTCTTGCACTTTTTATTTAGTTTGGCACATTCATAGGCTTTGGAAGCCTTCGACTGGGGTTCCACTACTTTTTACTCCTCCATAGGGCTCGACTCGGGTCGGTCTATCATGACCCTATTCGTTTTTGTTTCGTGCCTACTTGTTTTTTCACAGAAATAACATCTTCTCCAACTTTTGAAGAAAGGCCTACTTCTTGAGGGGTTTCATGGGTAGGAATGGTAGAATCGGTAGGAAAGGCATATGTTAATGGGGAGCTAGGCACCGGAGTTACATTATTCTGTCTTAGGGATCAACCCACCAATCGTTGTCGCCCTTTTACCTGAGTCTCTTCCCTAGGGAAGTTCTCCATTAAGAAATCCTCCCATGATTTCTTTCGCCTCCAAAGCTTAACAACTATTATAATCTTGATGAGGTTGTGATGATACAATGTCATTTCGGGCTTTCTACTCTCAGATTGTACACCTCTAGCCATCTTGTGTAAGCTCAACCTCAATAAATATGGGATGTTTATCTAGTTTTCCTCAGTGAAATAAGTCAATAAATGAATATGGTAAAGAAAGACTACTGCATACTTTCCTTCACAAGTAAGGAAATGTCGCAACATCATGATCATAAGGTGACACTACTCTTCTATACAGCTCCGTAATACACCTTTTTCCCAACTGAGTGTTCAGTATGTTGGCTTCAAGAACATTGTGCAATTTGGAATGTTTAGCTACACACCTTTGAAGAATGGTTCACCGTTCGCGGGCAACCCTATAGCTCTGCTTAGTGATTCTTCAATAACTTTTAAACTCAAATCCCCAATGTTAATGTGTTCCCCGTCAAAATTTTTGGAAAACGATAGAGAGACCTTATCATTATAGCCCTATAATTTTTTTAAAAATGTCATCCATCCTTCTTCCTCGACAATTCCTTTACACTATTGGTATTCGAGATTGCGTGCAAACTAGCCAAGTGTGGGCTCATGAAAATTGGTTCCCATGTCGACTGGCACCCCAATTCAATTACAAATGCACCATTGCTAATATTAAGACGAAATTTTTCTCTCTATTACACAATAACACTGCAGTCTCAGTTTAAGCCATTCACAATACTTCCAAAATTCAGCCGAATGACAACATGGAGTCAATCATTATGATTAAAGGAAGCATGAGACTTGAGGTGCAATGATAAAAATGACCCATGTGAAAATGATGTGGAGTGATGATTTTAAGTCTGAATGAGAGTTTGCATGAACAATCATGATTTCTCAGAGATATCATGAAGTGGTAGTGAGGAGAGGATGAAGGAGTGTATAATTATGCAGGGTGGAAGGAATATAGGAAGAAAATATAGGATTAGTGGATGTAAGAGTTATAGGAGTATAGAATGACAATAGGGAAGGAATATAAAATTATGAGCATAATTTGAGATGAGGGATAGTTAGAGGTACATAACATATAACACACATTTCAACTATTTATGATAAAATTCAAGCAATTTTAAGTACATACCTGAGCCAACTTATAATGATATAGGATAATAATTTTGTGGAGATCACCCAAATTTGGAGTAGCAGCAATGTACTGAACTGAAAATAATGGTGATAGGAATGGCACTGAGGCTACAAATTTGCATTGTAACCATTATTCTGGAAATATAATTTTAATGACAAAACATTTAATTTATACACAGTTAAGTACAGAAGTGGAGTAGAGAACCTGTGAATCTTTCTTTGCATAATGCCATGTATATTACTGAGTTGTGGAGATGATTGTCCTTGGTTGAAAGTAGAAATGAACACGGGTTATGAAGCAATCCTTATGCAAATGAAAAATAATACCAAACATGCTCCCAAAAATGTTGTTCCCAGAATACATCCGTAATAACAGTCTTGTAATTTTTACATAGTATAGTATAGAAACTGCTAGATACAAAGTGTGGAATACAAAATTTATAAATTATTTTATTCAATTCCATGTAATGTGTCAATTATTGCTTTTCAGAAGATAAGTAAAACCCGTTTATCACCCCATGGATTTTTAACCAGGCTTAGGATGATGGCTTCCTGAGGCATTTGTTATTTAGAGAGCTTGAAATGACTAGAAATAAAGCTCTAGGGGTGTTTCTTTTCCATAAATATTTCCTTAAAGGTGGAAAAGAATAAATCTATACTTAAGGAATCTCTAGGTTACCACTGTCCCGTGCCATTTTATGAGCCTGGATCAGTTATTTCTCTTGAGCTTCAATTTTTGGGAGTCTGAAAATGTCCAAAGAACACTCCAAAAGGCTCCTTTTCCATATTAATCTGTCAAGTCTGGTTAAAAGAATAAACCTACCAAAGATAGATTTCTCCTTTATTCTACATGGGCTATGGGGAGAAACACCTAAAGATATATAAAAATGACAACCCACTAAGTATTATATATCTATATATATATATATATATATATATATATATATATATATATATATATATATATATAATATATATATATATATATATATAATATATATATAGATAGATAGATAGATAAGAAATAAACCATATGAACCAACAAGAGGCTAGCCATTTTCGTGAACCGGCTCCATCTCTGGATCCCTTCTTACCTCCTACAAAAATTGTTGTCGGGAGAGTGGTTGGTGATAAATATTGAGATGATGCCCATTTAATACAAAGGAGTTCTAACTACAATCAATAGTTTTAATGTGAACTGAACCATTGTCAAAAACCTCATCCATCTCATAGGGACCTAAACACCTAGTGGAGAATTTTCCTTTAAATTGTTTGAACTTACTATCAGAAAGTAAGGCCCAATATTGCAAAGGGAAAATCTTCTTCTTAATAAACTAATCATACCAACGAGCTCTCTAATCTTGCACCGACATAGTTCTATGGAATGCATCTGGTCTAATTTCGTCTAGCTCATTCAGCTGCATTAACCTTTGTTCTTGGGCTTCATTAAGATTCATCCCAAGTTGAGTGGCATTTGAAATGTTTTCACTTGGAACATGATAGGTAGCAACACTTGTTTACCATAAGTTATCTCATACGGTGTATGCCCTTTCACGTTCCCCCAAGTGATGTTGTAAGCCCATAATGGCTCCAACAACTTGTCATACCAGTCCCTGTGATGTAACTGAATGGTTTTGGTTAATATGGATTCTAACACTTTGTTTGTGGACTCCACCTGCTCACTGGCTTGGGGGTGATAAGGAGTAGATTTCTGATGTTTGATTCGGTATTGTTCAGTGAGATCCTTGACCAATTTTGATGTGAATTGTGTTCCCTGGTCAGTAACAATCTCCCATGGTACTCCAAATCTAATGAAGATGTCCTCAAAAAGGAAATCCACTATTGCTTTCTCAGTTGTAGCATACAAAGCCTTGGCTTCCACCCACTTCATAACATAGTCGATGCAAACTAAAATATACTTTTTCTTCTTTGACATGGGAGAGATAGGTCCCACAAAATCTAATGTTGATTTCTCAAAAGGCTTGATGGATATTTGTGTTAAAGGGGCATCTCATATGAAGGAATTGGCCTCCCCATCCTCTGACAAGAGTCACAACTGGATACAAACTTCTTAGCATCTTTGCAAAGTGAGGGCCAATAGTACCCAGTATGAAGGAATTTGTATGTTGTCCTTTTGTATGCAAATTTCCCCCAACAAGGTTCACTGTGGCGGGTCTTAAACACATAAAATATCTCATTTTCTCACACACATCTCCTCATGATCAAGCTGGGTCCAGTGTAGAACAAGTCTCCATTGATCTAGAAGTAGTTAGCACTTCAATATATGATGTTATCTTTCTCCCTGGTAGATAGGTTCTGAGGCAACTTCCCCGACACCAGGTAGTTGGAAACATTGACAAACCAAGGACTAATGGTAGATATAGCAAATAATTCTTCATCCAGAAAATCATCTGGTACTAGATTTGGTACATTTCCCACCATGAAATTCATTTGAGACAAGAAGTCAACTGCCAAATTATCTTGCCCAGGCCTATCAATCACAGTTATATTAAATTCTTTGAAAAGCAACCGCCATCTAGTGATCCTACCATTAGTGATAGGTTTTTTCATCAAGAATATAATGGCAGAATGATCGATATGGATGAAAGTCTCATAACCAGTTATGTAATGTCTAAACTTGCTAATGTCATGAACAAATACCAACAATTCCTTTTCAGTAATTTTATAATTTAGTTCAACAGGGGAAATTTTCTTGCTAACAAAATAAATAGTCTAAGGTGAGTGATCTTCCCTTTGTCCTAAAACTGCTCCAAGTGCGATATTTAAAGCATCGGTGCAAATGTGGAATAGAAAGGACAAATTTGGTCCCCTTAATACTGGAGTGGTGGACAACCTGTCTTTTAATACCTGAAAATAATGTTGAAATCATCATTCCAAAAAAAGTCAGCGTCCTTAGTTAATAATTTAAATAAAGGTGTTGCAATTCTTGTAAAATTTTCAATAAAGCAACGATAGTAACCTGCATGTCCTAGGAAACTTCGTACCTCTTTTGTGAATTAGGAATCAAAATATGTGAGATTACATGAATCTTGGTTGGATTGACTTTGATTCCTTCAAATGAAACATGATGGCCCATAACTATCCCCTTAGTTTGCATCATTTTGCATTTGCTACTGCTAAGGGCTAGGTTGGGTTATTGACATCGAATCAATATTTTTTCTAGATTTTCCAGAGCTTGGGAAAAATCATCTCCATACATCGTGAAGTCATCCATATAGACTTCTACACAGTCATGGATCAAGTTAGAAAAGATGGCTAGAACAACTCACTGAAAGGTAGCTGGGGCATTGTAAAGGCCAAAAGGGAGGACTAGATAGGCATAGGTACCCCAAGGGCAAGTTAAAGTGGTCTTCTCTTGGTCTTCCTCAGCTATTTGAATATGATTATACCCATTGTCCCCATCTAGAAAACAAAAATACTTCTTACCAGAGAGTGTGTCAAGTACCTGATCAATAAATAGTAGTGGAAGTAATCTCGTAGGGTAGCTTTGTTTAACTCCCTGTAATCAACACATATGCACCACTTACCATTATTCTTCGGAACCGCTACCAAAGGTGACACCCATCTTTTATCTAAAATAGGATAGATAAAATCTATAGCCAATAACTTCTACAACTCTTCTTTTACAATTTCTTTCAAGGCTAGGTTCATGCGTCTCTGTGGCTAGTAAATTGGTCGCATTCCCTCATTGGTGTAAATGTGATGGATGCATCTATTTGGGTGTGTGCCCTTCATGTCCAAATAGTCCCAGGCAAAAGCTGTGAATTTCTCTTGAACCATGCTCAACAATTGTTGCTTTTGTTCTTCGTTTAGTTCGTTACCAATGTACAAGAGTTTTTCTTTGCTAATTTCAAATGGTTTAGTAGTGAGCTTGTTGTAGTCCTCTATTGTTGTGAATGAGGAAAATATAGCTAGATGACAAGCATCCTGAAACTCATTACTAAAAACATGTTGATAACCAGTAAAAGAAATAGGATAATTAATATAATAACGGTTAGATAAAAATTGCTGCAAAATATGATCTTCTGATCATTCCTGGAGTCCTCTAGATTGCTTTAATGATGACAAAGGAAACATACAATCCTCATCTCTATAAGGAGTCTCTAGCCATAATGGTACTTTAGCAGCAAATTGAGCAGGGGGGAAATTAACAAGGTTTGATTATATAATCCATTGGGAATGACCATTTCTCCACTTTGGCACCCTATCACAGCATCTGCAATGGCTAACCAAGGGTGTCCAAGTACTACAAGGTGTCCTTGTTTTTATGGAGAAATGACAATGAAATCGATGGGAATTACGAGGAAGCGATGGTGACTACTATGTCTTCTAGGGTTCCCATGGGCTCAATAATGGATTTATCTACCAATTATAAAATAATAGGTGTAGGTTTGATCCCTTGCAATTGTGAATATGTCATGGTTTCTAAAGTCATGGTGTTAATTTCTTCTTCTAAGTCTACAAGGGTCTTTTCTAGAAGTATGCCATTGATTTCGATCGTCACTATGGGATTTCTCGTGTCACTATATTTTAATGGTAAATCTGAGATCATCCTAGACATTTCACTCATTACTTTTACGTTTTGACTCTTGTGTCCTTTCCTTCCCAGTTTCTTGATACAAATATCTTTACTAATTTTAGTGTATATAGGAATGTCCCTAATGGCTTGTAATAGAAGAGTTTTAATACAAACATTCCTTAATTATAATTCTAAATCATATTCGATTGGAATCTCTTCCTTCTTAACAAGTAATCTTTCCGAGTAAGGAGGTTCATTTGGTTATTCTTTTTTTTTCCTTGTTGGATGTGATTTTTTGTTTGTTCTTGAGGGACCTCTTCCTGAATAATGACAGTGGATTTTCCCTTATTGACTGTTTTTTGAGATCGTAGTTGAATCTCATTTATTTGGACAATAGTGATCATATAAGTAGGAAAAGGATGTGCTTCTATATTTTGTACATGCTGAGGTTGTTTATTATGGTTGGGATTAGCTATGGGTTGCACAAGCAACAAAGTAAGTCAAGGCGGGTTCAATGATGGTGGTGCCTACGAAGGTGATGGGTTAGATGGTGCAGGTAAAAGCTAGTGGAAAGGAGGAAGGGGCAGCGAGTGTTGTTGATAATGATTTGGGTTATACACCTGCTGATAAGGTTGAATTTTTGGATTGTAGGACATACTAGGCATGTTTGAGTATGGAGGATAGGATTGGTTTTGGGTTGGAAAGTGCTTCCATAAGGATTTCCCCTCCAATACTAATTCCAAGGAGTGTTTTGAGATTGAGGATTAAACCAAGGAGGATAAGATGGTTGGAAATTCTAAGGTTGGTTCTGACCATAGGCTTGAGAACTAGGATCTTGAAACATGTTTTGATTTGGGCTTCTCCAAGAGGGCTTCTTATTTGTTTGTGAGGAATCATTTGTTTCAACATTACCCTTTTAGATAGCCTTTAAACCGGGAATAGATGGGCACTTCTCATTTGCATGTTCTAAAGCACAGATCCCACAAACCTCAAGAACATTAATGGGACACTCTCTCTCAGCATGCTTGTTTCTGCATTTAGGACAAAATATTTCCATGGCAGCCCTGTCATCTTCTTGTTTCTTTTTAGTTTTATTGTTTCAAGTTGGTTACTAATAGTGTTTAGGATATCCGTTTTTAATTTTTCCAATAAATTTCCTAATTCGACCCTAGGGATAGCATTGGATACATATTTCTGATTTCTTGACACATAATCTAGAGCATTGTCATGGAGCTTTTTCCCTACTTTAGCCTGACTTCGTGAGTAAGTGCAACATAGTTCATCCACTTCAGAAAAAGGCTTTTTATAAATATCCCCACCACTTAGAAGATTTAAAGTTTCCATACATTCATCCCTCATCCCCTTTAAAAATATATTCCTAACAATCTTCTCATTTATATGTGCTCCCCGATATTTATGGAAATTATAAAAGAAACGTTCAAGATATTCTTCTAGGGTCTTGTCTTTTAATTGTTGCATCCTAAGAATATCGTTCACATCCCTACTTTTACATAAGTCGTGTTATTTATTGAGAAATATGGACTTAATATCATCCCAGGAGTAGATGATATGTTCACCTAGGCTCATAAGCCATCTAAGGGCAACATCTTTTAGGGTGGATGGGAATAGCTTGAGCTTATGAGCATCCTCATAATAATTATAACTCCTACATAGAATGTCAAATTCAATAAGAAGGCATCTGGGTCTTCAGAGGACTTACTGTAGAAGAGCGGAACAGATGCCATTGGTATGTTTTTCATAGTGATATTAATGGTTAGATCTAGAATAGGAAACCCAAAAGTGGTTTCTTCTTCCTCTTCTTCTTTCGGTCCTCCCCTCAGTCCTTCATGGTTTCCTCTGAATATGTCTTGATGTGGGTCATTGTTCCATCCTAATATGTTATGATGTTGGCCTTCTCCTTCTCCCAAATGTTCTCCATTTATTATGTTCTCTCCTCCCTGGTTGGCTATGTCTACTACAGGTTCTTGAGGAGGCCTATTAATGGTTACCTGGTCAACAAGAGGTACTGAAATTTGGTCCTTGATATTAGCTTATTCTATATCTTCTAATACAATTCCCTTTGTACTTCCAAAAATGATATGTTCAATTGTTTCCTCATCTTGACTTAGGATCTCCCTTTCCAAAGCCACCCTGTTGTAAACAACTCCTTCCTACTTTATTCCTGCATACCGATTCGTAGGATTAGTGATTGGTATGTTTACTGGACCAAAATTTGTAGGAAAGTTTGAACTAGCAATAAATCCGCCTTGACTATCCCTAGGTCTACTTCTACTTCTACGCATAAAGAAAAGGAAATAAAAGTTCAAAGATAAGCAAACATGATCAAACTTTGGAGAAACCCCATAATAGTGGATGTGTGGCTCTTCACTCGCATCTTACTATACTTTCTCCACCCTTTGACTACATGCAATACCTTTGAAACTCTGTAATAATATTACTTGAACCAAAATACAACTCCCCAGCAATGGCACCAAAAATGTTGGGAGTTTTAATTAGTCATTAAATCTCTTACTATTAATTGTCAACCAAGACTCAAAAGCATGAGTTGTGTTGCATATTTGGTTCAAGATTAGATTTAGAGTATGTGATTTTCATTTGGTCATTAATTATAGAATGATGCAAAAGAAACAATACTAACTAAGCACTCATCTCATTCCTAGAAAACATAAGAAATATGAAAGAATTCTACTTAACTCAATCCACTCTACTCTTCACTATAATTCTCTAGAATCAAAGGACAAACTTACTGAAACCGAAGACTAAATGAAAGTCATTCCAACTACCAATCTTAAAATAGGATTCAAACTTCTAGCTATTTAAATAAATCAAGCACCTATTTTACTTGTAAGAAAACATGACAAGGAGCCTAGACTATAATTCTAAAATCAAATTATGTTCTATTATCTTCAATCTACTCAGACCAAACTGCATTTATTTGAAAAATGAAACACCTTGTAAACTTTACTTTGAATGACTATAGAAACTAATGCTACATGAATGGAATCTCGATGGAAGTATCTAGGTCTGGTGCTATAAAATCCTAGGCAATTGCATTTAAAATGGAAATCTAGTCTATGACTATTGTCACGCGGAGTGAGTCGATCTTGCGGACAAGATAGAACTTCCTAGAATCTAATGAAGACCTAATGACAAACAAACCAACCAGACACTATCTTTCTCTAAATGCGCTTTATAAATAATGGCAAACAAATGTGTTTAAGGCCTACCTCATGTCCAACGCAAGTTTGGAGATGCCTTTGATCCTTTGATCCAAGTTCCTTTGTCACAAACCTGCAAACTCAAACAAGGAAAACGATTAAATAACACCTGAATAACCAGTATTATAAAAAATATTTAACATGAAAGTCAAGGAGTCCATGAAACAAATAACATGAGATACTTGTTGAGAAAAATGAGCTTGATTGTATTAATTCAAAAGAGAAGAACCTTACAACCTTTGCCTTGACGCTATACAAGCTCCTCCCAGGGTCCAACAAGAAGTCTCCTCTACTTTGGAAAGCTTCACTCACTCACTAATGAAGCCAAAAAGGTATGTGATCTCTCCTGTTAAGCTTCAAATAGGAAGTCTTGATTTCACTAGCATTTACCCTCAAAAGTTCAGCTTCTAACCTCCCTAGCCACTGACCCAATGCCTCAATTTATAGTGCAGTGGAGATCAGTTACCAGTTCCTCCTTCAAAGGGATAGAATCCTCTTTCAAAGGGATAGCTCCTCTTAACAAGGGATTAGTTCCTCCTCTTATGGGATGCATGAACCACTTGGAGCGAACAATCCACGTAACAAATCCTTCTAGAAAACTCTAGAATTAACCCAAAGTGAGTTTTTAAGATAAAAATTGTGCCTTTTGACTTTCACAGGGGTACGTACCCTGCCCTTTACATACAGAGCGTATAAATACGCAGATATCCTGAACAAAAGGTACGGGCCCGCAGGAAAAAGTGAGAGAAAGTGTGGAACCAGAGTTGCATTTCTTTCTTGATGTCTTTCTCTCATTTCTAAAGCTTGTTTTGAAGAGCTAAGGTTTGAGACTTGCTTAGGAAACTAGAATAGGTGGTGATAGACCCATACCGACTGCAAATAATCAAGGTGGCGATATTTTTATGTAACAGATTGCCCCCTAAAGTGCGAAGTCTGTAGTATATGAGGATTTTTTCATTTATCATATAGGAAGAGTGAAGTGCTTTATCATTTCGAGGATCATCTTGCGGAGAGCCCGGTTGGGACCTGTAAAAACATTCAATGCAAAATATATATATGAGATCATATCATCACTGAGGTAGGCATTCCCATACTCAAATAAAAACTGACTAAAAAACACTAACTACTGCTCTGATATAGGAATGATCTTGTAACACATCATAAGTATAGACACATGTGGACACAGTATGGACGCAACCATCTGTTTATGAATAGTCCATAGTATAATGAATACAAAATTCCTCGCAGCCTTGATGGTGGAAACTAGATCCAAGGTCTTCATTTCTACTACCCAAAACAGTACGATTCTATCCATGCGAATGAATGTGTCGAAGTCGAACATGGTAGAAACCGCTTGATTACCAGTCAATGATGTAAATTGTTAACAAGCATGAGAGAAACCACCAATAATGACAATGGCTCTCAAAGTACTCAGTA
>APFE030190319.1:159431-200907 GCA_000404065.3 Pinus taeda
CTCCGATACCAAATGTAGGTTTTAACCCCATACAGAAATTACCTGCATACAAATCTAAAACACATAAAATAAACAATGCGAGAGCATAACACATAAAACACATATACACAAAGATTTTCCCTTGGATTCCAAAACCGTGACTACTAGCTTGATTTTTCATTATATTCTTGTCAATGTTACAATACATATTTATACATGCCGAAGCATCCAATACTGTGGACCAAAAAACCATCGCGTCCAAAACCATGGACCGAAAACCATAGGTAGGTTCGCCCAATCTAATATAGGGTCTAATAAAAATTTTCTTGGGGTGCTACCCTGGACTCCATAGAGGGGAGCTACCTGCCCCCCTCAAATCCCTCAAACAGGGGGGGCTGCCACCCCCCATGTGACCCCCCCGCCGCTCAATTGGTGCAACGAAGGGAGGGTTCCACTCCCCCTATAATCCCCCAATTCACTACGCAGGTTAGTCATGGAAAGAATATAACACAACCCAACAATTAAAACAAAACAAAGTTCCATTCGACAGATCTTGACAAAGAGAAACTTAATTGAGGGTGTTTGTACATTTTAACTTAATGTGAGACAAATCTATAGGGCAAGTGAAGGACAATGTAAATATCAAATGAGAAAGCCACACCACTTGCATGTTCACAACTTGAAGACATTGATGAGGTACAATCCATATGCTCATGTGGTTAATTATGTGCTTCTTGTTGATCCAGTTCAAGTTTTGAACAGAGAAGCATTTGATAATTCAAAATGTTTTGAATACAATTATTATGTGCTTGGGGGGAACCATTCTGTAGAAGCTCAAAGACAATTGATAGAGGAATATCCCAAAACCCACAGTTTGAAACAATGAAATGTATCATTTATGTTGGTTTATCAGAAACATAAGAAAAGTTAGTGGCATGGGATCATAATTCAGATAATGAATATAGGATATATATGACTTTCATCCAAAGGGTTAGATTTATTCATAGTGAATTTGAAGAAAAATGTGGTGGGGATAAAATAAATGTTATTGCAGATTTCTAAAAGGAATGTTGTATGGAAATAAGCTATCAAATTGAGGAGAAAATCAATTCAAAAGACAATAGAGTAAATATTGATTTATTCAAAGGTATTGATAACATTTTCCAGTTGGCATTCAGAACTAGAGAGATATGGGAATTGATTAATTAGATTTTTAACATTTGGGAGAAAATTGGCATTAAAAACCAGAAGGTAAAAAGGTCTAAACCATTGATATGTAGCAATAGTAAATCAAGTCCTACAATGAAGCAGCTTCTAGACGATATGACTATCACACCTTGGAGAGCATGGCAAGGAGCAAAGGATGAAAAACTTGTCGAGGCAATATTATCTCATGTGAGGTCAGGGGAATTATTATTGGAGGAAATGTTTGAGGAATTTCAAAAGTAATTTTGTTGAATTATTTCTACTTATTTCTTTATTATAATTTTCTTTTAAATATAACATATTGTTCTTGGTAGTATTTCTTATACATATCATTATATTAAATTTTTTTACTTTATCTATGCGGTCACAAATTTTACATGAAAATACAAGAACAGATGGTTAAATTGTTGAATGAAGATAGTTGGGATGACGTTGTACGCAACTATCAAGATTCAAGTTCTACATCAACATTAATTTTTTTATCTTGCACTTAAAAATGTATGTTGATTTATACATTCATTTTTATTCATCTATATGCTATTTTTGTTTTATAACTTATACATATATTTTTTATTTTATTAAAGATGAGGAAGGATGCAAAAGGAGCACCAGATAGTCTTAGAACCTTTATTGAAAAATTAAGATCGAAAGGCTGAAGAACCAACGTCTTAGGAATGTTGAACTTGATCCAAATCTTACTCATTTGATTTGGAATGGGCTTGACACTATTCAATATCAAGTAATATAAGGCGACTGTGAAGGCATTTCTAAACTCATACCTAAAATGGATTATGTTCTAGTAATTGCAGATATTCCCCATGGTTTCAATATCCCAAACATTGACTATGATAGTGACCCTTATACTTATCAAGGTCTTAGTAAAGTGGTTGCGGGATTTCTAGAAGTCACATCAGCACCATTATGGATATTTGTGACATTTCATTCAGACACACAATTGGCAATGTTACTGTCAAGCTTCAAGGGGAAAACAAACTCAAGGATGCAGCTTACATGGTAAGACGTTGAAAATGTATATTTGATTAATGTTAAAAATTTCATTTATGTACAAGCTAATTGAACTTTTACTATTTCATGTTATAGGAAAAGTCAAATCTTCTTAACCGTGAAGATCAACCATTTATAAATGATTATGAGTTCGTCCATATTGATAGTTGGGCAAAAGATGATAGCTATATGTCTATGATTTTTAATCAGGTAGATGGAAAGAGTCATAGACAAGTATTGACTTATGATGTTGTTGTGAGAAAACTAACATATGAAGACAAATAATCAAAAGGAGAGATAGTTAACATTTTTCAAAAACCACAGTTACTGATTAACTATCTTATATACATATGTTCAAATGAAGGGGATTGGGTTTTCGATTTATTTTCTAGCTCAGGTAAGTTTTATTATATGGAATTGAATTCAATATATTCTTTTTAATTCATATGTCATTGTACTAATTTACTTCATTATTTAGTTTGTGCTTGATAATTAGGTACAACACTAGCATGTTTCCTTCAATAAGGAAGAAATTGCATTGCCATTGAAAAATATCCAATACAGTGCAATTTTATTCAGTACAGAATTAATGCTCTTCAATTTCTTCCTGATGCAATGCAAGAAATTGGGTTGAACAAAGGGGACTTTACTGAATCACGTGTGACAAAAAATGCAAAGGAACCTCAACCACCATTACATAGAATGATTGGAAAGGCATACATTGGGAGATTCATAGACATCAAAGATCCATCCTTGCTCCTCCACAATTCCTTTGCACTGTTGATATTCAGGACTGCGTGCAAATTGGACAAATCTGGGATCATGACAGTTGAATCCCATGTCAATTGGAACCCCAATTCAATTGCAAATGCACCCTTCCAAGATTAAGATGAAATTTGCCTCTGTGTTACTCAATAACTCTGCAGTCTCAGTTTAAGCCATTCCCATCACTTCAAAATTCGGCCAAATGACAACATGGAGTCAATCATTACAATTAAAGGAAGCATCAGAATTGAGACACAATGATAACAATGACCCCTATGCAAAAGATGTGGAGTGATGGTGTTGAGGTCGAATGAGAGTTTGCACAAACCATCATGATTGCTTAGAGATATCATGAGATGGTAGTGAGGAGAGGATGAAGGAGTGTATAATTATGTAGGGAGGAGGGAAATATAGGATTATGGAATTGAATAATTATAGGAGTATAGGATGTCAGTAGGGAATGAATATGGAATTATGAACATAATTTAAGATGAGGGATAGTTAGAGGTGCATAACATATAGCATACATTTCAACTATTTATGATCAAATTCAAGCAATTTTAAGTACCTACCTGAGCCAACTTATAATGATATAGGATAATAATTTTGTGGAGATCACCCATGTTTGGAATGGAAGCAAGGTACTACACAAAAAAATAATGCTGATAGGAATGGCGTTGAGGCTGCAAATGAGCTCTGCCCCAGTTGCAAATATAATTTTAATGACAAAACTTTTAATTTTTACATAGTTAAGTACAGAAGTGGAGTACAAAAACTATAAATCTTTCTTTGCATAGTGGCATATAGATTACTGAGTTGTGGAGATGGCCATCCTTGGCTGCTAGTAGAAATGAACTCTAGTTATGAAGCAATCCTTATAGAAATGAAACATAATACCAATCATGCTCCCAAAAATGTTGTTCCCATAATACATTTGTAATAGCAGACTTGCAATTTTTACACAATATAGTACAAAAATTGCTATATATAGAGTGTGGAATACAAAATTTAGAAATTCCTTTACTCAATTCCATGTAGTGTGTTGATTATTGCTTTCCATAAGATACATAAAACCTATTTATCACCACGTGGATTTTTAACCAGGCCTGGGATGATGACTACTTGAGGTATTTCTTATTTAGAGAGCTTGAAATGACAAGAAAGAAAGCTCTAGGGGGTTTCATTTCCGTAAGTATCCTACTGATCCTGGAAAACAATAATTCTATGCCCAACAAATCCCTAACTACTGCTACTCTATTATTTTAACGAGCCTAAAGTAGCCATTGCTTGAGGTTCTCTCATTTAGAGAGTTTGAACCACCCAAAGAAGACTCCAAGGGGTTTATTTTTTGGTAAATATTTCCTTAAGGATGGAAAAGAATAAATATGTACTTAGGGAATCCCTAGGCTACCACTATCCCATGTCATTTTACGAGCTTGGATGAGTTACTGCTTAGGAGTTTCAATTTTTGAGAGTCTGAAAACATCCAAAGAAGACTCCACAAGGCTCCTTTTACATATTAATCTATCAAGTGTGGTTAAAGGAATAAGCCCACCCAAGACAGATTTCTCCTTTACTCTACATGGGTTGTGGGGAGAAACACCTAAATATATATAAAAATTTCAAACCACTTTATTTTATTATATAAATATATATATATATAATTATATAATATATATATATATATATATATATATATATATATATATATAGTATATATATATATATATATAAATTATATATATATATAATATATATAAATATATATATATATATATATATATAAAATAATATATATATATACATACATACATAAATAAAAGAAATCAACCAGATGAACCAACAAGAGGTTGGTCCTTTTCATGAACTAGCTCCATCTCTAGATCCCTTCTTACCTCTTGCAAAAATTATTGTCAGGAGAGGGGTTCGTGATAAATCTTGAGATGGTGGCCATTTACTACAAAGGAGGTCTGACTGCCATCAATATTTTTAATGTGAACTGAAGCATTGTTGAAAACCTCATCCACCTCATAGGGACTTAACCACCTAGTGGAGAATTTGTCTTTAAACTATTTGAACTTACTGTCATAAAGCAAGGCCTAATCTCCCAAATGGAAAATATTATTCTTAATAAAATTATCATGCTAACGAGCTCTCTGATATTGGACCAACATAGTTTGTGTGAATTCATATTGTCTAATTTCATCCAACTCATTCAACTGCATTAACATTTGTTCTTGGGCTTCATTAAGGTTCATCCCAAGTTGAGTGGAAGTTCGAAATGTTTTCACTTGGAACTTTATAGGCAACAACACCTGTTTACCATAAATTTACCATAAACTAACTCATACGGGGTGTTCCCCATCATGTTCCTCCAAGTGATGCGGTAAGCCCATAATGCCTCCAACAACTTGTTAGCCCAATCTCTATGATGCAATTGAATGCTCTTGGTTAAGATGGATTCTAACACTTTGTTTGTGGACTCCACTTGCCCATTGGCTTGGGGTGGTAAGGAGTATATTTCTGATGTTTCAATCGGTATTGTTCAGTGAGAGCCTTGACCAATTTTGATGTGAACTATGTTCCCTAGTTGGTAATAATCTCTAGGGTTACTCCAAGTCTAGTGAAGATGTCCTCGAAAAGGAATTCCACTTTTTCTTTCTCGGTTGCAACATAGAAAGCCTTGGCTTCCACCCACTTCGTAACATAGTCAGTGAAAACTAAAATATACTTTTTCTTATTTGACATGGGGGAGATAGGTCCCACAAAATATAACGCCCATTTCTCAAAAGGTTCAATGGATATTTGTGTCTGAAAGGGCATCTCATCCGAAGGAACTGGCCTCCCCATCCTCTGACAAGCATCACAACTGGATACAAACTTTTTAGTATCTTTGAAAAGTGACGGCCAATAATACCCAATACAAAAGATTTTGTATGTGGTCCTTTTGCCTCCAAAGTGCCCCCCCATAAGACTCACTGTGGCAGGCCTTCAACACATCAAATATCTCATTTTCTCACACACATCTCCTCATGATCAAGTCAGGTCCAGTGTAGAACAAGTCTCCATCGATCCAAGAGTAGTTGGAACTTCATTGTATGATGTTGTGTTTCTTTCTGGCAAACAGATTTTGAGGCAACTTCCCCAACACCAGGTAGTTGGGAACATCGACAAACCAGGGAGTAATGGTAGATATGGCAAACAATTCTTCATCTAGAAAATCATCTAGTACTAGATTTGGTACATTCCCTACATGAAATTCATTCGAGACAAGAAGTCAGCTGCCAAATTATCTTACGCAAGCCTATCAATCACAATTATATTAAATTCTTGCAAAAGCAGCAGCCACCTAGTGATCCTACCATTAGTGATAGGTTTGTTCATCAAGAATATAATGGAAAAATGATTGATATGGATGAAAGTATCATAAACAGTTATGTAATGTCTAAATTTGCTAATGGAATGAACAAATACTAACAATTCCTTTTGAGTAACTATATAATTTAGTTCCGCAGGGGAAATATTCTTGCGAACAAAATAAATAGTGTAAGGTGAGTGATCTCCCCTTTGTCCTGAAACTACTCCAAGTGTGGTATCTGACGCATTGGTGTAGATGTGAAATGGAAAGGACCAATTTGGTCCCCTCAATACTAGAGCAGTGGACAACCTATCTTTTAATACCTAAAAAGCATGTTGAAAATTATCATTCCAAACAAAGTCAGTGTTCTTAGTTAATAATTTAAACAAAGGTGCTGCAATTCTTGTAAAATTTCAATAAATCAACGATAGTAACCGACATGTCCTAGTAGACTTCTTACCTATTTTTGTGAACTAGGAACTGAAATATGGGAGATTACCTCAATCTTGGTTGGATCGAATTTGATTCCTTCAAATGAAACATGATGGCCCAAAACTATCCCCTTAGTTTGCATCATTTTGTATTTACTACTACTAAGGGCTAGGTTGGCTTCTTGACATCGAATCAATACTTTTTCTAGATTTTCCAAAGCTTACAAAAAATCATCTCCATAATGGTGAAGTCGTCCATATAGACTTCTACACAGTAATGGATCAAGTCAGAAAACATGGCTAGGTCAACTCGCTAAAAGGTATATGGGGCATTACAAAGGCAAAAATGGAGAACTCGATAGGCATAAGTACCCCAAGGGAAACTGAAAGTGGTCTTCTCTTTGTCTTCCTTAGCTATTTGAAAAGAGAAATACTTCTTGCCAAAGACTGTCTCAAGTACCTGATCGATAAATGGCAGCGTAAAGTAATCTTGTAGGGTAACTTTGTTTAACTCCCTGTAATCAAAACATATGTGCCACTTACCGTTCTTCTTCGGGACCACCACCAGAGGTGACGCACATCTACTATCTGAAATAGGACAAATAAACTTTACAGCCAATAACTTCTACAAATCCTCTTTAACAATTTCTTTCAAGTTTGGGTTCATGCGTCTCTATGGCTACCGTATTGGTCTCATTTCCTCATTGGTGTAAATGTGGTGGATGCACGTATCTAGGTGTATGCCCTTCATGTCCAAATAGTCCCAAGTTAAAGCTCCAGATTTCTCTTGAACCATGCTCAATGATTGCTGCTTTTGTTCTTCATTTAGTTCATTTCTAATGTACAAAACTTTTCCTTCACTGATTTCAACTAGTTCAGTAGTGAGCTCATTGTTGTCTTGTATTGCTGTGAATGAGGCAAATATAGCTGGATGAAAATCTTCCTGAAACTCATTACTAAAAACATGTTGATAACCAATGAAAGAAATAGGATAATCAATATAAGAAAAATCAGATAAAAATTGTTGCGAAATATGATCTTATTATTGTTCCTGGAGTCCTCTAGATTGTTGTAATGATAACAAAGGAAACATACAATCCTCATCTCCACAAGGACTCTCTAGCCATAATAATACTTAAACAACAGTTTGAGCAATGGGGGAAATTGACAAGGTTTTATTATATAATTCATTGGAAATGACCATTTCTCCAGTTCGACACCCTATCACATCATTTGTAGTGGCTAACCAAGAGTGTCCTAGAACTATGGGTGTCCTGGTTTTTTAGGAGAAATGACAATGAAATCGATGGGATATTTCCAGGAAGCGATGGTGATTACTATGTCTTCTAGGGTTCCCATGGGTTTAATAATGGATTTATCTACCAATTCTAAAATAATATGAGTAGGTTTGATCCCTTGCAATTGTAGAGATCTCATGGTTTCAAAAGTCATGGCATTAATTGTTGCTCCTAATTCTACAAGGGTGTTTGGTAGAAGTACTCCATTTATTTTGATTGTCACTATGGGATTTTCTAGGTCGCTATATGTTAATGGTAAATCTGAGATCATCCTAGACATTTCACTCATGACTTTTATGTTTTGATTTTTGTGTCCTTTCCTTCTCGATTTCTTAATACAAAGATATTTAATGATTTTGGTGTAGATAGGAATGTCCTTAATGGCTTATAATAATGGAATTTTAATACAAACATTCCTTAATTCTGATTCTAAATCATATTCAATTGGAATCTCTTCCTTCTCATCAAGTAATATTTATGGGTAAGGAGGTTCATTGGGTTCTTCTTTTTATTTTTGTTTTTCTTGTTGGATGTGATTTTCAGTTTTTCCTTGAGGGGCCTCTTCTTGAATAATGATAGCCGATTTTCCCTTATTGGTTGTTTTCCCGTATCATAGTTGAATCTCATTTATTGGGACAACAATGATCATATAAGTAGGAAAAGGTTGTGCTTCTATATTTTGTACAGGCTGAGGTTGTGTATTATGGTTGGGATTAACTATGGGTTGCACAGGCAACAAAGTAGGACGAGACAAGTTCAATGATGGTGGTGTCAACAAAGGTGATGGGTTATATGGTGCAGGTAAAAGTTGGTGGAAAGGAGGAAGGGGCAGAGACAGTTGTTGATAATGATTTGAGTTGTAACCCTGCTGATAAGGTTGAATGTTCAAATTTTAGGACATACTAGGCATGTTTGAGTATGGAGGATAGGATTGGTTTTGGGGTTGGAAATTGATTCCATAAGGATTTCCCCTCCAATACTAATTCTAAGGAGTGTTTTGAGATTGAGGATTAAACCAAGGAGGATAAGATGGCTGAAAATTCCAAGTTTGGTTCTGACCATAGGCTTGAGAACTAGGATCTTGAAACATGTTTTTATTTGGGCTTCTCCAAGAGGGTTTCTTTCTTGCTTGTTTGTGAGGAATAATTTATTTTAGCATTACCCTTGTAGATAGCCTTTAAACTGGGAAGAGATGGACACTTCTCAGTTGCATGTTCTAAAGCATAGATCCCACACACCTCAAGGACATTAATGGGGCACTCCCACTGAGCATGCTTGTTTTTGCATTTAGGACAAAAGTTTGTTGTGGCAATACTCCCATCTTCTTGCTTCTTTTTTATTTTTATTGTGTCAAGCTGGTTACCAATAGTGTTTAGGATATCTATTTTGAAATTTTCTAGTAAGTTTCCTGATTCCTCCATAGTGACAACATTGGGTACTGATTTTTGATTTCTTGACACATAGTCTCGGGAATTGTCACTGAGCTTTTTGCCTACTTTAGCATAACTTCGTGAGTAAGTGTGACATAGTTCAACCACTTCAACAAAAGGATTTTTATAAATATCCCCACCACTTAAAATTTTTAGGGTTTTGATACAATCATCCCTTACCCCCTTTAAAAAGATAGTTCTAATAGTCTTCTCATCTAGATGTGCCCCTTTGGATTTACGGAAATTATAAAAGAAATGTTCAAGATATTCTTGTAGGTTCTCGTCTTCTAATTGTTACATCCTAACAATATCGTTCACCTCCCTACGTTTGCAGAAGTATTGGTATTTCTTGAGAAAGATGGACTTCATATCATCCCAGGAGTAGATGGTATGTTCACCTAGGCTCATAAACGATCTGAGCGTTTCATCTTTCAGGGTGGTTGGGAATAGATTTAGCTTATGTCTATCCTCATAATAGTTATAACTATTACATAGAATGAAAAATTCAAATAAGAAGGCATTTGAGTCTTCGGAGGAATTATTGTAGAAGAGAGGAAGAGATGCCATTGGTATGTTTTTCATAGAGATATTTTTGGTTACATCTAGAATAGGAAACCCAAAAGTGGTTTCCTCTTCCCCTTCTTCTTTCAGTCCTCCCCTCAGTCCTTCATGGTTTCCTCCAAATATGTTGTGATGTGGGCCATCTCCTTCTCCCTGACGTTCCTCATTGTTCTGTCCTAAAATGTTATGACGTTGACCTTCTCCTTCTCCCATAAGTTTCCCATTGTTTATGTTCTCTCCTTCTTAGTTGGCCATGTCTACTACAACTTCTTGAAGACGCCTACTAATGATTACCTGGTCAACAAGAAGTACTGAAGGATGGTCCTTGATATTAGTTGATTCTAGATCTTCTATTACAATTCCTTCTGTACTTCCAAAAATGATATGTTCAACTGTTTCCTCATCTTGATTCGGGATCTCCCTCTCCAAAGCCACTTTGCTCTCAACACCTCCTTCTTCTTGCTTTATTCTTGCATACCGATTAGTAGTATTAGTGATTGATGTGTTTTCTGGACCAAAAGTTGTAGGAAATTTTGAACTAGAAATAAATCTACCTTGATTATCCCTAGGTCTACTTCTACTTCTATGCATAAATAAAAGGAAATAAAAGTTCAAAGATAAGCAAAGACGATCGGACTTTGGATCAACCCCACAATAGTGGATGTGTGGTTCTTCACTCACATCTTACCATACTTTCTCCACCCTCTGACTGCCTGCAATACCTTTGAAACTCTGTAATAATAATCTTACTTGAACAAAAATACAACTCCTCGATAATGGCGCCAAAATGTTGGGAGCTTTAATTAGTCATTAAATCTCTTACTATTGATTGTCAACTAGGACTTGTAAGCATGAGTTGTATTGCATCTTTTTTTCAAGATTAAATTTAGAGTGAGTGATTTTCCTTTGACCGTTTAGTATAGAATGATGGAAAAGAAACAATACTAATTAAGAATTCATCTCATTCCTAGAAAACATAAGCAATCTGAAAGAATTCTACTTAACTCAATCCACTCTTCTCTTTATTCTAATTTTCTGGAATCAAAGAACAAATCACGGAAACCGAAAGCTAAATGAAATTCACTCCAACTACAAATATTAAATGAGGATTCAAACTTCTAACTATTGAAAGAAATCAAGCACCTATTTTACTTGTAACAAAACATGATAAGGAGACTAGACTATAATTCTAAAATCAAATCTTGTTCCTATATATTCAATCCATTCAAACCAAACTGCCTTTATTTGAAAATGACACACCTTCCAAACTTTACTTGAATAACTATAGAGACTAACGCTACAAGAATGGGATCTTGACAGAAGTATCTAGGCCCAGTGCTATCAAATCCTAGGCTATTGCATTTAAAATGGAAATCTAGTCTATGACTATCTTCACACAACTCAAAGTAATGTAAAATATTGAATCAAACTGCAAACATAAATCACACAGTTAAATGCTTGAAATCAACTTTTATTCTACAGTAAGGAAAATGGAAATCAATCTTAATCTATTATGCAAGAATGAACTTAAATTATCCTATGATAATTTAATTACTCCAATCAAATTCTCTTCAAGAAATGCTTTATGGTAAATCAAACTATGAAACTTGAAACGTAATGCCTGAAAGAAATCAAATAATTCAATGGTGAAAATGGAAAATGAAAATCTTATTGTGACTAACTTAGATTCATTTGAAAACACAATCCAAACGCATACAATAAATCAATCTCTCAGTTATACACAGAGGAATCCACGCTATTTATCGTTTATCATGAACTTCATTAAAGAGATGGACACATTAGTATAAACACATAGAGATCATGCTAAGTATTTCCAAAATGTAATTGATTTACCTATCATAGGTATTCTGATCAGAAATATAAATGAAAGTTCTTTTAAATCACAAAATAGAGCATTGAAATACAACTTAGTGTTTTATGAAGAATGGAGAATAACTTTGTGTCAAGGATTTACACACAGTCTCTGTGACACATAATAATCTATGCACTTAGATTTCCTAATTCAGGTGTCTATCAATGAATGCAAGGTTATAATGATTAAGATCAATCCAAAATTAATGAAATTCCTCACATATTTGTACAAGAAACCTTAGCGAACTCACACCAGAACTGGATAAAAACCACTGTAATGAATTACCACACAATGATACTACTATGAACTAACAGAGAAGCTTGTTCCTAGATGATGGTGGACCCTTCCACACTTGGGTAAGCTTAAACGATTTGTAGGAAAGAAAGATTTAAAACTTTCAAATGAAAAACTCACAGTAAACCAATACTCAGAATGATTCAAGATCAACACATAGCCATAATAGAGTCTTCGATTATGAATAATAATGTCTGAACAATAACTTGGTAAATCAATAGTTTGCAATAACAACCTTCTCAATGTATAATTCATTACAATACTGGCTTTTATAGGCATTGATTCATGTTCAGAACAACAGTAAACCCATACATGTAAAACTCAGTGAATTTACTAAATTAGGCTTTGATATCCGATTGCTTGAACAATTTGCTCCCCTTGGCACAACAGATTCCAACAAATCCCAACATTAGCATGGACATGTTTCGATGAGAATGTATAAAATCTTCATTGTTCAAAACATCAAACTCGGGCTTGGTTAGAATATTCAGCTATGTTGTTGAAGCCTCTAGAAGCACAAAGTCTACTAAGCCTTCATGGTGTTGAGTGTAGATCATAGACTGAGATGTTAAGTATAGAAATAAGAAAACAATATTATTGACAAGCACTCACTCCATCTTTAGCTGACCTGTCCATATTGCTGCAAATCTTCACACTTAACCCATAATGATTAGTTAGCTCATTAGGAGTATAACTCAAACTTACTCAAACATAACCAAAAATAGCAAAATGACACTAATGTAATGCATTTATCTCATGTCAGGGTCTTGGAAGGGTTTAGGATAATGATGGTGATGGAAAGGAAGGTGAAGGAGTACTTTCTTTAACAAAAATGGGAAAAAATGGAGGTGATAATTGGTCAAATTGGGGACAAACCAAGGCACCAACAATGAGTACATAATGATGACCTAGGTTTGTTTTCTTAAAACAAGTCATAAGATTTTGAAAATTTTGTTGAAAATGAAACTGATTTGAAAATCAAATGCTTGAGATCTGATAATTGAGGACAATTTACTTCAAATGAATTCAATAGATATTGTGAAGGACATGGAATAAGAAGAAACTTATCAACATCTATAACTCCTTAGAAAAATGGAGTATTTGAAAGAAATAGCATAATTGTGGAAGAGATGGCTAGAAATGTGATACATGAATCCAAGCTAAGTAATATCTTTTGGTTACAAACAATACATAAAACTGTTCAAATTTTGAATAGAGGACTCCTCAAAATCAATAATGAAAAAACATCCTATGAACTATGGAAGAGAAGACTAGCTAGTGTCAAGCATTGATCCAGACCTTTTACTTCAAGGATGCATATAGAATTGCATTTAAAAGAGCATGTAACCAAGTAACCTAAACACATGAAAGAAGCGAAAATAAAAAGCAACCATGATATCAAAGGCACAAGACAATTTGATAATGGAGTTCACCCAATGTGGGCTATGTCTTCGGGCCTTGCTCAATGTGGGGAGGCCTCTTTTCTTTAAATGGCAGCAAAAATAAATTATAATCAATTACATAAATGACCCTTATATCTTGATTTTCTGAAATGGTTTGAAAATGCAAAACGTAGATGTAGAAATGGACATCACCATTGAATTCGTGGAACGAAATCATATCAAATGACTATAAACTTGACCCCATTCTAACATCGTCAAAATCTAGACCCTCAGGAATCTCTAAAATCCCCCCAAAGATTCCTTCTTGCCGGTTAACTGAAATTCTATTTTTCATATAAGGAAATGAACCACACAATCACATTCCTTACGAAATTCTAGTTTGTTTGAGTATGAACTTGGCATAATGAGACTGTGAATTTTTTCCCTCTAGGGAATCTTTTAGATCCCCATTGATTTTGCATGGAATATTTTTGTGGACTATTCTATGAAATATTCCTTGGAATCTACTATCTCAAAAAATGTGTCAGCCTTAGGTGCGGTTCCTCCTCAGCTCCGGGTTCCACATGCGCTGGTCCACTTCATTCTCCATGCCCCAGTTGAATGGTAAATTGTGTTTGTGTGTAAAATCCCAAGCATAAATTTCAAAGTCATTCCCATTGGGAACTCAGTTGGTAGAGATTAAAATAAAGTGTTTGTTTGGGGGTAGGCTGGGTTCAAAACCCACCCCCCCGTTTTAGGCCCATGTTTGTTTTGTAATTCGGGAATGTGGAGCTACTCATTGGGCAAGCTGGCCGATTCAACCGTGCAAGTTCAAATCCCGTTAGCTCCAATGTGTCATGGAGCACCCATAGTAATCGACCATTGGGCCTTTTTATATAATATATATGGTGTATAGGGAGGTTTGGGCAGCAGGTCAGCCATTTTGCTGACCACCGCAATATATGACATTTTGTCATGTGTTCGTTGGGGTTGGCAAGGGTGGTGGTTGCCACCCCTCCCTTTCTTATATATAATATATATATAATATATATATATATAATATTATATATATATATATATATATAATATATATATATATATAATAATTCGAAAACAAAAAAACAGATTTTCAAGGTCATTGGAAAAATTAATTAGGCAATAAATTTTCCTTTTCCGACCACTGGATTCTGTTACCATTAAGTGCGAAATTGTGCTTGTTAGTGATTGCCACTAGGCCTAGTTTGACCAAAACTTTGACTGGCCATAACTTTAACATCCAAACTCAGATTGAGGTGTCGTTCATGCTGTTTAAAATATTGAAATGAGATCTTCGATGTGATCTTGGTTCTACTTCAATACAGTGACTTTGATTTTTGATCTTTTCCAAATCCACTGCTAAATTCTGAGCATTTCTAGAGCCACTTGGATCATTCCTCCCCACTAAGGATATTTTAGCCCTCCAAAAGCATGAGAACATCCTATACACTTCCTATGTCCTTATCAATCCACACTTTCGATATTTTCATTTCAAGCAAACTTGTGGTACATTCTTTACATACCAGACAAAACATGACTCAAACAACCCCATACTTGCCAAGAGTTTATAGCACACACACTATGGTCAAGTTTACATAATAATAGAAACTAATACCCTGGCTATCAATAAAAGGACAAAGCGTCATCATTAATTTAATAAGTGATGGAAAACACATGATCACTTTTACAATTATATGGTAACACATTATTTACAAAATTTGGCCATGACAAGCTATCATATCTAGTAAAACCATCTCATACCAAATAAAGTGAATGGGTCATCTCCCTATGCCATAATCACTTATTGAACATCTTCACCAGATGGTTTCTTCATAGGTGCTCTCTGCGCATGGATTACCTAACACGTGGCTCTCTCGCATCCATCCTCGTTGTAGTAACTATAATGATTCTTCCTCCTCCAAAATTTTCAGATCATCTTGGAGCACTTATTTTTGGCGCACCTTTTATAAATTCCAGTAAAATCCTCACTATCAGTGGAATGTTATGAGGTGCTCCCACCATCTGTCATTGGTTGGTCACTGGTTGCCTTGGTGCATTCTCCAACCTCTTTTCTGACATACCCAAGTCTTGCATAAAGAGGAAATTCCTCCACTTTGATGGGATTCACAATGCCCTAGCCATTAATACCGAGGCCTTTTCCTTGATACCCCATCTTATTAAACAATTTTAATGCAATTCCTGTAGTATGTTTCTCAAAAGCAACGAAATCATCATCATAAAAAGTACGAGAAATTGAAGTATCAATTTTTATCTTAGGCTTGTTATGTTGCAACTTTTCCAAGGCCTCCTCGTTGGCTTGTAACTGATGTTGCAACCTTTATTTCTCTTTCTTTGCTTCTTGTAGGAGTCTCCTTAGTTCAACATTATCTACTTGAATCCTTTGGTTGATTTCTTTGAGTTCTTGGAGCCATGATGCATTTGGTGTCATTTCCATTTTTGGCAAAACATATGCTAAAATATTTGTCTCATCACCCAAATCGGAACCCAAGTCAATGGGTCCATATTCTATAATCCCAAGAGTGACAATATTCATTTTGTCACCTGAGTCTGATCCTGAGTCAATTGGTCCAACACCTGCAAATCTTGTAGTTGTAATCTTCTCATCATCCTTAGATTCAGATTCATGGTCTTATTACACAGTTGCAACTATCTTTTGCTTCTCCTTTTTGTTGTTCCTCTTTGGCCTCAATTTTGGATGCGATTTCCAGCAATGTTCCTCATCATGCCTTTTTTTCTCCCAATGATTAGAAGAGGTTTTTTCGTCCTTTCTCTTAGCCATTGTTGTCCTCTTTGGGTGGTCATCTTAATCATGCTTCTCCCTGCTTTCAAGATGTATAACTTTCACAATAGCTTCATCAAGAGTTTTAGGCTCAAATAATAACAATGAATGGTGAAAATAACTATGAAAAGTACCAATATATTTCATCAATGTCTCAGGAGCATCTGCTGGAATATTCAATGCTAACGCTTGTTTCCTAAACTCCTCTGTGAAATTTTGAACAGTTTGACCTTTAATTTGTTTCAAATGTTTCCATTCCATCATGGCCTTCTATCTATAACCCAATGGATAAAATTGTCCCTTTAAAGTAGAAACAAACTTAGACCAAGATGAAAGAAGTTTATGATTATTCTTACCACCTTTCTATAGCTTGCCTTCCCACTAGACAAGAGCAGTGCCACTCAATCGAAAGGATGCTAGTTGGATCTTGGATTCATATTATTTGATTATTTTTATGTGGAAATATATCTCAACCTATCCACTCCAATTGTCTATCTTTTCTGCATTAGATTCTCCACTAAATACAGGTAAATCAAATTTGACATCCAGCTTGAAAAAAGGATTTTTGTGAGTTCTTCTACCTCTAGAATGACAAGAAGAGGATGACAAATAACTTTCACTAGAAGATGTAGAGGGAGGTTCAGGAGGATTTTTTCCTCCTCCTTCATGATTTACTAAGGGATGATCATCTGGTTCTTCTTCTCAAGCTTGATTTTCTTCTCATATTATGAAAATAACTTGTCAACTTCCTCTTCCATGGTGAAGAAGATCTTGCGATAATTTCACTCTTCCTCCATTTGATTTTCCTCATCTGCCATGTTCCGTCTTCATGCTACATGCCCTACTTCAGGATCAAAGGATTTGTGTTTCCATTCTCCTCTTTGGAGCTTGTTCTTGGTTAGAATTCACTCATGCACCTCACATCCAGAAGACCTAATCTGATACAAAACTTGATCCAAATATTTTACTTCAAGGATGCATACATAATTTCATTTAAAATAGCACGTAACCAAGTAACATAACCACATGAAAGAAGCATAAATCAAAAGAAACCATGATATCAAAGGCACAAGACAAATTGATAATAGAGTTCACCTAATGTGGGCTACATTTCTGTGCCTTTCTCAATGTGGGGAGGCCTCTTTCATTTAAATGGTAGCATAAATAAATTACAATCAATTACATAAATGAACCTTATAACTCCATTTTCTAGAATGCTATGAAAATGAAAAGTGCAGCTGCATAAATGGACATCACCATTTAATTTGTGGCACAAAATCATGTCAAATGACTATAAACTTGACCCCATTCTGACACCATCAAAATCTAGACCTCGAGAATCTGAAAGGTTCCCCCAAAGATTTCTTTTGGAAAGTTGCATGGAATTCTACTTCTCCTATGAGGAAACGGACAACACCATCACATTCCCTATGAAATTCTGGTTCATTTGAGTATAAAATTGGCATGAATCCGACACTATGAAATTTTGCCCTCTTGGGAATCTTTTAGATTCCTCACTGATTCTGCATGGAATATTCCCTTGGAATCTAGTTTCTTGAAAAATGTGCCTGCCTTGGGCGTGGTTCCTCCTTGGCTCTAGGTTCTACACACGCTCTTTCACCCCTACATTCTCTGTCCCCCAGTTGAATGGTAAAATTCGTTTATATGTAAAAGCTTGGGCGGAAATATCAAATCCATTCCCATTGGGCACTCGGTTGGTAGAGATTAAAATAAAGTGTTTTTTGGGGGCTGGGTTGGGTTCAAAACTCGCCGCTCCATTTTAGGCCCCCTTTTTCTAATTCGGGTATGTGGAGCCGCCCACTAAGCGGACTGGTTCAAATCCCCCTGGATTTGTTGTATCATGGAGCGCCCACAGTAATCGGTCATTGGGCCCTTTTATACAATATATATGGTATATAGGGAGGGTTGTGTAGCAGATCCACTGTTTTGGTGGCCCACCCCCATATATGAGATTTTTTATGTGTTCATTGGGGTTGGCAGAGGTGGTGGCCTACTATATATATATATATATATATATATACTATATATATATATATTATATATAATAAATATATACTATATATATATATATATATAATATATAATATATAATTCTTATAATACAACCATTCAAAAAAAACCGAATAGATTTTTAAGGTTATTAGACAATTTAAGTAGGTAACAAATTCACCTTTTCCGACCACTGGATTCCATCATCGTTAATTTCCAAATTGTTGCCTCGTTAGTGACAGCCACTGGGCCTAGTTTCGCCAAAACTTTGACTAGCCATAAATTTTACATACGAACTCAAATTGAGGCATCATTCATGTCGTTGGAAAGCTTGCAATGAGATCTTTGATTTGACCCTGGTTCCACTTCAATCCAATGACTTTTATTTTTGAGATTTTCCAAAGCCAGTGCTGAATTCTGAGCATTTCTAGAGCCACTTGGATCAAGAATTTTGGAATATTTGAAAGAGATTATTACATAAAGAGGGATGACCAGAAGTTAGGACAGTTTGACTCTCATATAGAAGATGACATCCTTATTGGGTACTCATGTAAAAGAAAAGCATACAAGTGTTAAAATCTTAGACTCAACAAGGTAGTAGAAAGAATCAATGTAAAAAATGACGAAACAAACTTGCTAAATACCATGAAGGAAAAAAAAAATTCATGAATATTTGAAGAATAGGGAGAGGAAGAACTAAAGTAAGAGGAAGAAAAATAAAAAAAAGGAACACCAGGAAGAGAAGCAGTTAGAGGCAAAACAAGAAGACGAGAATAATCAATAATATTTGTAGACACCTCCCAGTACACATACACCCTGGTATCAAAAGGATCACCTATTATAACAAATCACTGGGGGGGGGAAGAGTGCAGGATTATAAAAAAGAAGCAAAAAACACAAACCCTAAAGTAAGGGAATTTATCACTATTTTCCACAAATGAACCAAGTAAATTTGAGGAAGCTAGAAATGAAAAACATTAGATCAAGGCCATGGAAGAATAACTAGATCAAATAGAGAAGAAGGAGACATGGGAACTTGTTCCAAGACCCAAGGACAAAAATGTGATTGTGTTGTAGTTGCTACAATAACCCTCCAAAATTCTCATCCTCATCCAATTTTTTGGAGCCCCTACCAATATCTCTGGAGGTCATGTTTCAATTTTTTCTAAGTGCCTAGAGTCATCACAAGGTTTCTTGAAAAATTCCTAAGTGAAAGTGCATATAACAAGCCCAGTGCATCATTTATGCCTAGCACAATCACACTTCATAGAGATGACCTAGCAGCTTGTTGCACATCCATACATTAGGCCGCATTCCAAAGTGAAGCTTGGTCACACATGTGAGTGGGTTATATAAGAAACTCTACCTCTAAATTCTAATTCATTATTTCATTTGATTCAGTTGGAGCTCTATTCACTTTCCAAGCATAAGGCCTCTCCCTATCCTTCCAAGTTGCAATTGCACCATGTGTTGGATCTGGGTAAGCCTCATCTTCTTGCACCCTAAGTTTGTGACTCATGTTTTGTTGATCCATTTCTCCATGATTGTTTGCATATGTCCCTTCGAATTCCATGACTCTTTTCATTCTTCAAATACATACATATAGGGTTGAATCGAGAAATTTCAACTTTATTGATTTCTCTTGTTCCCTCCTCATCTTAATGCTCCCCATAATTAGTCAAATTCAGAAGTGTCTCATCACACCAACGTTAATAAATTCCTTAACATTCTATAAGCACCCTTTGCAAACTCTTCTTGCGACTACACAAACCATAAACCTAGCCTTATACCTTTTGTCACTATAAATTGAAAATGCACCATGTGAACCTTCCTCCCAACTCAGCTTGTTGATGCAAGATAGAGGTATACCTCCAAAAACCCTAGCTCCAGAAAGCATGACAACACTATACCTTGAATTTACATTCCTTAAGTCACACTATTGGATCTCATAATATTAGCCTTGAATCACTACATCTAGAAACTCTACCTATGCTAGGATTCTTCTCTAACCTTTTGATAGCACATTACATGCTTCTAGCGCCTAGTCAACCAACCATTGCATCTACCTAATTTTCCTACAACAAACCCAACATACTGTCTTCTAACAATGTAAATCATGCAAGCAAGAGAAAGGTGGAATAGGGATTTTATTGAATTAATTATGTATCTTTTCCATGAATGATTTTGAGTTTCCACGTGAAATATATATTAAGTGTATTGTTGTGTCATCTTCAACTAAAATCATGCCTCTAGTTATGATAAAAGGACTAGTGAAAGAGACAATTGAGAAGAGAATCGAAGGTGTAATGAATAGTACAAAGCCCAAAGTACCAGTACTAAAGGACACAACCTATTTCATCGACAAGTTGATAACTTTACCTTGGCCAAAGATATTCAAAGACTTTCCCAAGAAAGTGATTCCAGAAGATGAAGAAGACAAAGAGGTATACTTCAACATAAATGATTCCATATTTCAAAGAGTTAGTGTCCACTATCATGTTCTACCTTATGCAAAGACACAGGATGGATCCAACTGCAAATTAACCCTCAAAACATGATTTTATAGAAGTTAAAACTATGCAGTATTGGCCACATATCAACATCATGATATTCATATGTACAACAAGATCCCCAAGCATGATGAATACCTCAATTCAATATTTAATACGGAATTCAGAAAATATACCAAGGATGCTCTAAAATCTTGGTGCCAAGAGCCATGTAAATTTTGTCAAAACCTTGAAGATATTTACAAAACTAAGATGTTGAGAAAGTGTACCAATACTGAATGGCCATGTGTTGCAGATTGTATGGATGAAAAAGCAATGATTTCTTTAAGGGAAAATGGGTCTATATGGTGTACCCTTATGCTACCAAAGAAACTATTTTCAATTGGTCCAATCTCATAGCTCAATCATAGCAAAAGTCCACTGCAAAAGCAAAGAATGTGGAAGAAGGCAAGGAAACATAGTTCTACATATCTTCATATTTTCTAGATAGTATATGCACAAAATATGAATTCATAAGCTTGGAATGGAAATGGTCCTATGCTAAAAAGATATCGTTGGTGCACATATGTTGCAATACACTGTCGGAAATGAGTTACAAGGGAGTATATGCAAGAATAATTGAACTCTTCATCTCAGTGCTATATCAAACGTTTTTTCAAATTCACACACGATGCATGTTAGATAAGGAAATGGATGCTATAGTAGACATCACAGGTTGGTTTGCATCGCCCCAAGGAACATTTATCATAGTCTTTGAAGCATACAAAAGGCCACATCTTATGCCATTATTTGTGCAAGATGAGGTTGTGATGCAAGAAGTTGGATATCAACTTTCTACAGGTTTGTTTGGATCATTGCATAAGTAAAAGAAATATCCATGGCCAATATTCCCTCTGCACATAGGGCCATATAGCCTCAAAAGCTTGATGGTAACAGAAGATGAAACAAATGAATTATAAAGCCTCAAGTTTGGTGAAATGAGATATCATGGATATGATCCCAAAGGCATAGCTGCACAACATTGTGTTAAACTAATATATCCATGGAAATATGCCTTGGTCTCTTGGAAATAAGAAGAGAAATAAAAAATCAATATAGTGCCTCTAGAGAAATTGGAGTAGGTGGAGAAGTAAGTCCTTATAACCTAGTGAATGTTCTCAATGAGCTAGTGGTAGGAGACCAGGAAGATATGGACATTTAGGATGTTACTAAACTGAAGAGAAAACAAGAGTAGGAATTTTCACAAGAGATAAGTAAAAAGATTAAAGTTGATAATGATGTGTTATAGTGGCTACAACCACCCTCCCTACCAACCAACCACATCAGCCTGTCTTGCTTCATCAAGTACACAACCTTCAATGATTTTTTTGCAGAAAGACAACCTGTCCATCAAAACTTGTTGCTCTCCCCTCACAGGCTGTTCTCCTCGACTTGGTCTAGCAGCAAGCAGAACAGATCCCTCAAAATTTTGTCCAATTCTAGAGGGAAACGAGCCTTCCCTCCAAAAATTGCGCAATTATATCTAGTAGCCCGCTGGGCTCCATAATTGTGCAATTATACCAGTCAGGCTTCATCCATAAAATTATGCAACTCCTCCCAAAAGGGCTACTCAGCCTAGAATTTGTACAATCCTGGGTAGCAGTCAGTCGCTCTGCCCAGAAATTGCACAAATATCCTTGGAAAACAACCCAGGTCCCTTCCAAAAATGCACATTTTCTCCTAGTAGTTGAGTGGGCTCATGCATGTGTGTTGGGTTGACCAGTTCCACCCAGGACTGAGCAAAAATGACTTACAAGCATGGGTTTCTTCTCCCAAGGTAGCATGCCAAGGCATCCCTTGTTTTAGGGATCTATTTTTAGCTGTCAGAGGTTACATGCAAGGATCATTTCATAAATCTCCCCCCAAGTGTCATTTTTCCTAGATTTGTGGCATGTGCATCACAACCTCGATTTTATCAAAAATCATAAACCGGATGCTACAGAGATAATTTCTTACAACGATCTTGCATCTTTGACATCCCACATTGCATCTAGGAGTCGGTGGCACATTCAGCTCAGCTGTTTTGGGGTAAGTCCGCCTTTCATGTCTTCTATTGCATTTCTGGCACTTTTTGTGTTTTTCTTTGTATGAATGTTGTCTGCTTGATTTCAGTGAGTGTTTGCTGTCATTTTGATACATACTAGCTTATACTAGCACCATTTCAATTTTCATTAACATCTCACTGTCGTCACATGCATGACACTGTTTTTCAGGAACAATCACTGATTCGGCAACTCACCTCACCCACATGCATGTTGTTCCTTTTTTTGAATCTTTCATTCACTATTTTCACACACAATCATTCACTTATTCTTACACTCAGTCTCACCATGCATTCAGGCTTCTCATGTTTTCAGTCACTCTTCGATCAAACTGGGTTGGCTTGGCTCAGACCGTGCCTTTTCCAGCTAGCACGGTGCATTTCGAAAAGTGAAGGCTCTGCCTTCCCTCTAGAAATTGTGCAATCCTAGTCTGGAATTGACCTCCAAGCTTGCATTGTGCAATTCTTGGAGGCGGTGTCCCGTTGGCCCCAGAAACTATGCAATGTTGCTTGTTGGTTGCATGTCATTGCTGACTGAAATTGCACATCCATTGTTTCAGTCCTTAGCAGGCTAAGCTGGATTGTGAATTGTGTATTTCTAGCAGTCAGTCAGCCTCCTCATGGTGTAGACTATGCCTTGCGTAGTTTTGGGTAGTTAGTTTCCCGACCTCCTAGCCGAAATTGCACAACCTTCATGATCAGTCACACAGGTATGTTGCAAGTCAGATCTCAAGTTCATTTTTGTTTTCGACTGATAGATTTCTTGCCATGAGTGTTGCCTTGTCTCCATGTATCGAAAGTGTTCATCTTCCTCTCAACATCATAGGTACAATGGTTTCTAGGAGAGCAGAGTCAAAGACACAGCTCAGAGTACACTTGGGGATGCCGTCAATCAAGTTTCTATAAGCTTCCCTAGCTATGAATACATCAAATTGTTCGTAGACAAGGACATCAAGATAAGATGGAAGTAGCATCATAGCGAGCAACATCATGAACAGCAGCTGAACATAGCATACCGGATGCAAAGAGTGTAAGAGGAAGGTTTTTGACAACACAATGGCGAAACAAAGTTGCAAGCTCAAGCAGATCCACTTGTGATGAAAACAACTTTGGAGACTCAGGCTATGAGGTGACGGCACGACATGAAGATCGCGCAAAGGAAGAGAACACAATGGACAAGGAGTTACATGTATTTAAGCAACAACTCAAGGAAGAACATGAGCTGCACAGACAAGTGAATGAGTTGTCGCAGGAATAGGTACAACAAGGGGCGCAACATGCATAGATGAATTAAACTTTTCCCGTACAAGTTATAGATCCATCCCAATGACTGGCATGGAGTAGACGAAGTGAGTAATGTTGTTGATTGCATGAAAATGAATTTAGCAACATACATGTCATTATGTGCATGCATTCGATCCAACCCATTTGGCACACTCACCAAGGCGAAGACAAGGAGAAAGTCCAATTGGAGCTGACATGTAGTTGACAGTTGATGTGCATGACCACCAACACACACTAGAGGATCAACATGAACACTATGCATTAGTGTGTTGGTAGTTTTGCTGCACCTAAGAAGACCATGCAGATGATAGTAGACGAGTTGGATGGAGGAACCATACTAATGCACCTAGATGCTACAGAGGCAAGAGTTGCTTCAGCAAGATGTCACCATGGAGTGCATGCACACCATCATGGACGACCAAGCTCAGCATTAGCTCACCACCTTCACCATCACAAGCATGTCAAAGAGTTGGTCTCACCGCAATAGACTGAGTGTCAATCATGTCTTGCATGGCTTTCTCAAGCCATTTTTGTCTCACATGAGCACATGTGCATTGTAATGTAACGTCTTGTCAAGTGGAAGTTCAAGTGTCCATAGTTGGATGTAACAGTCATAGGGTAGGTGAAGAGTCATAAGCGTAGATGAACTAGCACAAAGGGGAATGTCAAGGGTCTCCCCACCCTTTGCTATATATATAACCTCATAACTCATTCTAAATGCTTTTGGTTAACCAAGCTTCTGATAAGACTATCCTGGAGAGAGCTTGGACAGTATTGTAATGAGCCTTGGCTTCTCTAGTATGCAGAGCTAGTATATCTCTTTGGAGGAGCAAGCAGTTGTGGCTGTAACATTCCGTTATCGGAACTAGTGGTTGGACATGGATGTATTGTATGACTGGAACTTACACTTCTTAAGATAACAGAGCCAACATGTTTCATGCATATGTTGTATTGTAGTATATGCTATCTGCTTTACTTTAAATGATATATGTATTTGTTTCCTTACGCATGCATGTATGGACTATTTTGTATAAGTATGTATGATTCTTTCTGAAATGTGTTGTTGCTTTAACCATCACTTTGGATTGCTCCCTAACTTTCTTTCCAGCTTGTGATGCATCTTCGCTCGTGTGTTATCTTCAAGTCATGTACTATTACAGGTTTCCAAGGGGCACACTCACCTCATCCTCAGTGTGTTAGAACCTCTCATGCACCTTCCTTGACTTACTACAGTTGTCACACCCTTGCTACCAATAGAGACATCTTACATGGCTCTATGTGAAATCATAATCAAGGCGATGACTTCACAAAGACTTCTAGCTTTAATTTCTCCAACTAATTAACTCAAGATGAATTAATTAATTATTTTTCAAGCAGCTGGTGAGACTAAATTCGAATTTTAATTCTCAATTTTAATTCAAGGACAAATTAAAATTGGAATATACTGGATTCTATTTTTATAAATTTTTGTTTCTATTTTTAACATGATGAAGTTGAAGAGTGTCATGTTCAAGAGTGACTCGCTTCCATTAGCAAAATGGAATCCCTTGTTTTCCTGATTTCCTCAACCATACTGATCAATACCTATTTATTTTTTAACAATATTGAGGAGGATAACATATGCTTTATATGTAAGTTCATCCTTCGGATGAATCCCTTCGAGTATATTTAATGAACCCTGAGAAGCAGTAGTTTGAACATGTCATGTTTGATATTTCCATCATTGTTTTATGTTTTAATGAGTCCAATGAAGGTAAAACTTGACTTATTTTTCATGTTTAGAGAGTTTGAAAAAGAGGAAAAAAAGAAAACTCCAGATGTCCATTTTCATAGGTAGTCCCTTAATTTCGAAAAGGTAGAAAACAATACCCAAGAGAAGCCATGCTTGACTAAGGTTTTCCTGTTTTGTAGTTGGTATATCTTAGTTTGGAAAAGGGTTAAACTTATACGGGGTATATGTCTTTTCATTTATTTCTACGATTTCAAACAGGCAAGTGCTCGACAATATTTTCATGTTTTGGGAGTCTAAAAAAGAGCAAAATACAACTCCTCTTGGAGGAACGAGTGGTATAAAGTGTAGAAATTGGTTCTGTTCATGATGGAACTACTCAAAACACACAAAGGTCAAGATATTGGCTGACAAGACCACTCATCGCAGTTGTTCCTCGGGAAAGGGTAAAACAACCAAGTGAAAGCATATGATTGACCAAGCAGATGGTGACAATGATATGAGAAAACCATGACTCATTTGGAAAAACAGGCTAATAAAAATGGAAATCACAAGAGACAGGATGATAATGGTTTCATTTTTACTTTGAAACATGGGAAACTATGCTTGAGAATAATTGAAGACAGTTTCATTTTTTCACAAGCTTGAAACATGAGAAAAATTATGCTTGAAATTGGTTTCATTTTTTACACAAGCTTGAAGCATGGCAAAATATGCTTGAAATTGGTTTCATTTTTTACACAAGCTTGAAATAGAGGAAAAAGTGCTATGATTGAAATAATTTTGCATTCCTCCAACATAATGACTCAATTCGAGGTACATGCTCCCCAAACTTCACTTCATGTACCTAAGTATACTATTGTGTACTAACAGGTGGATGGAATGAAGGCTCATTTACAAGATCAAGTGAAAGAACGAAAGGGGAATTTATGATATCTAATCAAAGACTCTAATTGAGAGGGGGTTTGTTTCATTTTTTAATGAGCTTGACACGGGAAAATAATTATGCTAAAGGCCTTGTTTCATTTTTTAGTGAGATTGACACAAGACATAGAACTCTACTCCAAAATCTTGTTTCATTTTTTAACAAGCTTGACACAAGAAAAAAAACTCTTCTCCAGGAACCTATTTCATTTTTTAACGAGGTTGATATAGTAAAATAACTATCCTCATAGGATCTTGTTTCATTTTTTAATGTGTTTGACACAAGAAAAGGAACTCTACTATGCGAACCTTATTTCATTTTTAAGGATCTTGACACAAGAAAAGGAACTGTGCTCTGAGGACGTTGATCATGACGTGCAAGAGGCCATGGCTTCCAAGAGGTTCTCATTAGATGGAAGAATAATGCTAGGGAAGGGATCAAAGCATCCAGTGGACATATCAGACTCCAATGCCCCTAGTACATGATGCACTACATCACCTACAAGAACATCAATAGATGTGGGCATGGAACAAGTTGCCACATAATTAACCTATGGTGGCTTGGGGGGGGGGGGGGGATACCACTTGAATATAAGGACCATTTAGGGATGTTGGTTAATTGGGAGTCAAATTAGGACCAACGATCGAAATTTGGTCAATAGTCACGATTCTTTCTTCATGTGGAAAACACATTACACAAACAAGTGAAGAGAGAAGGGCTCCCATGACATAAACATAGTCACGCCCAAGGAGTAAATTAAAATTCAAAGGGCCTTCAACTACCAACACATCGATATAGACACTCTTTCCTCCCAAAGTAATAGGCAACTTAGGAAGGATCCCTAAAGGTTAACTAGTTCCTCTGTTAAAAAGCCAATAGATTTTGGGTAATAAGCACAAGCTATGAAGAACCTAAATCTTGTCAATTAGTTGAAGACAAAATACTAAAAAATGCACCTTCATTTATGGTTTTGTTAGGTATGACCACATTATAAGCCTTTATTATGACCTGAAAGGGAACATAAGGAGGAAGACAATATCTTGTCAGTAGATTCCAATCAAAGGAAGTGACCATACTACTCGAAGGGTGTACCGCGGGAATGAAAGAATTTCTCCCTTGTGCTATGGTAATGGGAGGATTGCTTGCCAGTGCTATGGGCACAAGATTATTTCCCCCTGTGCCATGGGAATGGGAGAACTATCCCCCAGTTCATTGGTATCTGAAGAAACAAGAAGAACCTAAGTGGTATGAAACTCACTCTCTATGGGAAAGGTACGTTCAACTGAAGGGGGAATCAAGTCAACCATTTTATCAACCAATGGTTGGTTGGGAACCCACTCATGGGATTCAGGGTCAGAGAGAGTGGGATTGATTGGATTCGGATTATAATCAATCACTTCATCAACTAGTGGAGGATTGGGAGAAAGCTTCTAGTAACCAGCTGGAAGTCGTGGATGAGAAGTTGTAAGTTTTTCCAACACTTTTGAGGCTTCATCCATATAAGGATAAAGGTGAATAGGATGGTTCCCTTCACATAGCTTACAGGGAAATTTTACTTTACCCTTTTTCCCATGGACCTTACTATTTCTAGTTAAGGGTTTTTCACCAACATGATCTCCAGAAGCTAACAAGAAAGGATGACGTGACCCTATGGGCCACACTTCTAATACCTTGGGAATACCAGGAAAATCTATAAGAAGGTAGTGACCCTTACATAACATGCAAGGGAATTTAACTTTATGGGGCTAATTGGAATATTTGTCCATACTAGTTGTATCTATAGTAATGGTTGCTTGGTTGCCCCCCTACTTATTTTGCTTCTTCTTCTTCGTCCTTTTCTTCATCTTCTTAGTTTCCTGGTTACTAGAATCAAGACTTCCACTAGGTGAAGAGGAAGAATATTTGAAGAAACAATAGGTGAAAATGGTAAAGTGTCAAATTTAGGATCAACATGAGGTTGATGCTGTTTAGGTGGAGGAGAACTTGGTAGAGAAGTAGTTTGGATATTTAGAACCATATGGGTCAAAAAAACCCTAATTGGAAAACCAATGGTAAATCTGGTGAGAGACAACATTGCCATATAAGGAGCACCAATATTTATGAAATAAGGAAAAGCACTAGGATTCCCGTTTGAGGGGTTCCCTTGATTGCTATACTCTGGAATTGTTTCCATTAGTCTCAACCTAAGGTCCACTAAGGAGTTGTTTCATGGGGAGGATGTTGTTCCATGGTCAATTAATTGATTTTAGAAATTAAATACATAAACAAAACAAAAGGGTAACTAGGCATAAATGTGTACCAAGCAACCATGAACTATAATATACACCTTGACAAACCAACCACCTAACGTACATGCATGTAAACTCCCCAAATGTTGTGTTCGGTGTATCACGGTATACAAGGCAAATGACTCAATTACCTATGGCGAGGATAGCTACCTATGGTAGACTTCCAAAGTATACTCGATGACATGTGGAAGTGCAGTCTGTAGTAGTGTTGTCTAATGCATAATCATTTGATGAGAGTGTTCCCATATACTTTACGTGCATGGAGAGCTACCAATATACCTGAAGATACGTGGAGTATGATCATATACAGTCACATACATGAAACACGATTTCACCCCTAGGATGCAAATCTTGTAAGAAATGACAACTCCTACATTTAACGATGTTAGGACACGTCTCTAGCCTAGACCTCTATGTTTTTGCATTAATGTTGCAAATGTTCCTTAGGTTGATTTTGTAAATTTTAAGTTGATATTGAATTAAGTTTCAATTTTATGGCTTACAAAAATCAAGGTCACTTGAACACATCTATGATGCAACTAATATGACAAAACGAACTCCTTTCATTTTCCATTTAACAATGAAAGGCCTAACTAAGTAGGGGAAGAAGAAATCAATCAACAATGCAACAAACAAGTGATGAAATAATCGATGTCTATAACTTCACTTTTCCAATCAAAATCAAATCCCTATATGCAATGCATAATGGATAAGAATTTTCTTTTGGATTACACTTAACTTTTAGATGAAAATTAAGAGATTTGTCTAATCATTGATAAAAGAAAACAATTCAGAACGATGACTAAAACACCAATTCTTTCAAGAACTCAATGACTAAACAATTTAGTTTTCTAATGACCTAACGACAAGAACAAAGGAAGATATAAACAAATTCTTATCAAAGGCACTAAAAAAAATTAATCAAATGGAGGCTTATGAGAGACCAAGGCACATTCAAGGATAGAATGAGGACCAACCAAAACAAAGTTAATCAAAGAGAAAATCACAGAAAGGCATATTTTTGCATCAAACCAGGTTCGTAGTAGGTGATAAAAGTGATACGGTGCACTGCAACACAAATGCAAAGAAGGCTAGGGTGCACTGCAATGCATTGTCTCTATACCACAAGGTACAGTGATCAAGGAAAGCCATGTTTCAAAACAAAAATGCAAGTAAAACTGAATGGAAAGTCTTCCTAGGTCTATTTAGGACTGAGTGAGATAGTAGAGGTCTGAACAAGAGGTAAGACAAGCACAATTGACAAGGAAACCACCAAGGGAATGAATTTTTCCTCAGTGGGGTCACCAATTTGTTATATGAGATTTACGATTGTGGACAAAAGTATCCCCCCTAGGTAGGTGGCTAACCTAGAACAACATAGAGACAAGGAGCTTTATGCTTTCCTTAAAGTAAATAGATAACAGAGTGAGGCCTACCTAGAAGCCTTCACACACTTCACTCCTTATTTAGATTGGAAGCTCCAATTCCAGCTCTGAATGCCAAAATTAGAACCTAAACAATTAGATAACACAAAGCAAGAAACTATGAGATGTATGTAGTATCAACTAAATACTTCATTCAATAGATCAACATGGTATTGAAATATATGAAATAGCAACATCACATATAGGGAAAAAAATGAATTCTTTGAATTAATATAAATGGAAGGAGATTATAACCATAAGTAGCATTTGATATTGTAGAAGAGTTCATCCAAGTTCTTGACATATCCTTTCCTTGTCACAATATGCACCTCCAATCACCCTAAAGGCATGAGATAATAACCACACTATAGCATAAGGGTAGAATCACTCTCCAAAAGCCAACCCCCAACCACATAGAAGGCTAGGAATATATAGAGAAGTAGGGTAAATTGGGAGTTCTTATCCAATTACCAATCTAGGGTTTGAGATCCACCTTTTATGGAGGGATAGGATCAAAGTGTAAGTGGTTAAAAATCCAAAGTAGGGTAGGATAGGATCCAAATGTTTTTTAAAAGGTAAGTAGTTAAAACAACTTTTGGAAACTCCTAGAAGGGGAAGCTTCCAGAATCCCGATCATTCTCCCATATTTCTATAACCAACGTAGGTGCAAAGGGGAGAAATTTGCTAGTGACCAACACAAGTCACGGTGGTGTAACCTATAGGTGATCACACCCCAGTAGGCATACAAGGAATGTTGGTCCTAAAACTGGCTCAGATGATTCATGTTTAGGGCTAAAATTTTGGGGGATGAAGGGAACATGCTTAGGGACTTGTACAAGATGGTGATAAGGGGGGAGATGATGTTGATTGATCCCATTAGGAGGCTCACTGATCATATGTGAAAAAATGGCCTATAACATGGTTTGTGAATGTTATGGCACATGAATATTGTATTTTAACATTACAAGGATAATATATTGATAATATTTTGCTAGTTTTCTTGATTTTGGGTTTCCACGATAAAATATTCGTGTTAATGTTTTTTTTTTCCATTGAATATTTTCTATTTGATTAAGAATTTGTTTGTAGGAATTATCTAAATAGGGTTAAAACATACACCTCATTATATCAATTTTGTTCAATACCATATCCACTTGCATTCATATATATTTTCAATTTGTTTTCCAAGATTGATAATGTATGAAATAGTTCTTGATTGATCTTTGATTTCAAATCATTGAAATATTGTAACAACCTTGGTACAAAATAATGTAAAACTATATAGGACCACAGGTGATGGGACATGTATTCCAAGCTGAATGGTGGGAAAATCATCCTAGCGAGTGTTCATTTCAATTATTATGGGTAAGGAAATTGGAAAAGGAAATGACAAAGGCTCTGGAAAGGCATGAGGCATTCATTGGCATTTTATTTATGAAAATAATAGAAATTAGGAGAAAATGGAGGTGAAAGGTCATAGGTTGCATGTGAGGAGGAAAATGAAGGAAGATAATGGAAAATGAATAAAATAGAGGCCTCGTTGATAAAAACGTTTCTAACGGTCAGTGGTTAGGCTTGGTTAGTGAAGGTTGGTCAGTTCATATTTGATGGAGCTCTCTTCTATTATCTCTCTCTCATACTCTTCGATGCTTAGAGTTTTCTTGGGGCACCCTTGGAGAGTGTGGAATGCTTAGATTTTTGAGAAAGAAGGAAAATAATGAGTAGGAGAGCATAAGGGGACATCGGGATCAGCAACTACAATGGGTTTTTCTTGCAAGTATCGAGTTGCATGTATGTTTTCCACACTATTTTTGCATGGCAGGGCACATGCATGTGGTTTATTGGTCATAATTTGTCATTGGCATGGAGGATGGTCGGGATTGACAGTGGATTTGACTAGCCTTGCCATTTCCAGGATAGAAATGGAGGTTGTGGGTTCATTCCATTGTTTTATTTTGGTTTGTTCTCATATTTCCTTAGCTTGAGTTGAGTTACTAGTTCCTAGATTCTTGGTTGGACAAATGCTCTAGAGCCCTGTCACATCTTCGATTGAGTTACTAGTCCCATAGCCTTGGTTGGAAAAATTCTCTAGAGTCCTTGGTGGGTTGAGTTACTATCCCTGGAGCATTGGTTGGAAAAATGCTATGGAGCCCGATAAAAGTTGTGGGTTGAGTTAATATTAGCCTTAGTTGGAACAAATGATCTGGAGCCTTGTGGATAGAGGTCGATATGATGATGGTTTTGTGATGCTTGACCATGAGGTTGAAACATTTTTTGATGGGTTGAGGTGGTTGGCCTTTGGAAGCCCTAGATGGTTATGGATTGACATGCTTTCAGTAGATCCCACATTCATGCTTGGAATATGGCACAGGGGTGAATGGTTGAAAAGAGATTTTGCTCGGCCATTCTATGGTTGAGTGGAACATGGAAGTCCCATCTTGGATTTGGATTTTTCATCTTCAATATGAGGTTATTTCTCCTTGTATTTCTATGACTATTATACTAGTTATATGTGGTTTATATGGTTGTGATTTCATAGGTATTCTGATGTCGTTATGCTGGTTATATATATATATATATATATATATATATATATATATATATATATATATATATATATATATATATATATATATAATTAGCTATGTATGGATTTCATCATGTTTTTACTTGTGTATGTGAATGAGCAATGTATATATGGCCTAATGGATGAAACTGCAGCTAAAGTGACAAGGAAACAATGCCTCATAGAAAATCTCAGATAGGTTTGATACCCCTATGCTAAGATATGTTATTTACACCTATATATCACATATTCATGATATGTTTGACGAAATGCCTATCATGGCTAGTAGGGGTTCAGTGAAGGTCTTATTCAAGTAATTGCAATAGTATGAATATTTCCATGTTTTCTTACTATTCTTAAGGTATCATTCAATTTTTGGAAGTGACCTAGGCTCTGGGCATGAAAATGTGGCTTTAATCCTGGGGACGCTGGCACAAAACTCAGCGAAATAGTCACTGGAGGAAAGTTTTGGAAGGAAATTTTACCATTAGGGAAGATGATATTGAAGGGAACTTAACCTTAATAGGTAACATATGCATATTTTGGACCTATAAGTTCTTGAATGAAACCATACCTAAAAAATTGTAACTAATAAGAAGCACAAATTTTATGTTCATATATGGACTAAACTAGGGTCAATGTGTGAAGAGTAGGCATATATGCAATACAAATTACTATATGTAGGAAGACATCATACATTAATAATTTGATGACCTTCATAATAAATTCAATGGGACTGACAACATAAGTACCTCTAGTGAAAATACATAATGGGAGTGTAAAAGAAACTCCTGGTGCTTCTTGGTTAATAGCAAAAAGACAATATTAATTTTATGAGAACATTCTAAAAAGTTCACCCAAATTTCTAATATGATTTAAAATGTGCAACGTCAAACTCCAAAAACTTAATGAACATATCCATCTAGATATATATATGGGGTTCTATTATTATCTCACAAAGAAGAACCTTTCATGAAGGTGCTTACAATGGGATGATTGAAGATCTTACAATTATAATTTTTGAGGAAAGTGATAAGGGAATAATGACTAGTGGGTTTCTACTTAGTTGAGTAAAGTATACTTACGGATTAGACATGATGGGGTTTGATGCATTAGATAAATTCATATCATCCTAAAAGAATGGTACACTAGATTCAGAACATGATGGTCCGAATTAATAATAAAATTTTTGATAAACTCAAAAGGTTTTCGCATTAACACAACTCATGATGATCTAAGGATCTTATGCTAGTAATAACATAGTGCATGCATCAATAAGATTCTAAGGATAACCAATCATGCAATAGCACACATAGTGCTTAAAAACTTAAAGGGTGTGGAATTGAAACCATTGTAACTTTCATTTATAACTCATGAAGGGGAAATGAGTATTACCTAAACTAAATTATTCATGGTCAACAAGATGTTGGAAGAGGAGTAAAAAGAGCATATGACATGCTTAGTTAAGTATGGAGTACTTTTAAGTACCAAACGATCATTTTCTTGGTTAAAGATAAAGTTAAGTATCATAATAAATAGTCTGTTTTATGATAAAGTGGAGTTCATATGTCATTGTTGTTAAAACCTTGTCTAAGTGACATATTTAATCCCAAAACACAACGCTATTGTTTTTATAAAGTTGTAGTATGCATGATTACTTTTATGATACTATTTTGATAACATTGTACTACAACCACATGACATAGGAAAATTATTTTCTAAACAAAAGTACTTGAACACTTTGACATAAAAAATTTCACTGGTTGCAGAAATTGAACAGGTCCATGCAATTCCTTATTTTCCTATCGATAAACTAAGAATAGTTTGATCAACTTAACTAAAGGTAACATAAATAAAAGAAGGAATTTTTGTGCATAATATAAACATGGTTGGAAACATGTGGATGAAGTATATGTCATGCAGGTGATCTATGGACATCAGTATGGTGTACAAGTTGTACAGATGGTACGGTGTACAAGCAGTACATAGGTACCGGTATGGATACATGTATTGCATGATAATATATGACATGTATAGCTGTGTGTGTCTAATACACACTATGTGTAGGTACACATGAAGACACTAGGTGATTTCCTGATAAGGAAACCAATATAGACTGCGTACAAAGGCATGACAAAAGTGGAAATTAAGGATTGGTATTGAAAACTAAGGATAAGTATCAGTGGTTTGTGTCAATGGTGCATGCAGGTGATTATGATTATGATCTATGAGGATTAAAGGTGATCTATAATTGATGGGTACATATGATTTTGATGGTTGTGTGAGATAACCTGATATGATATTTTGTACATATTGATTTGGAAAATGTGTTATTTGAGTTGTTGTATGCAGGGAAATTGTAGGAAGAAAGTATTTGGAAAGAATGCAAAGGCTTGGAATAATGCAGGGGAATAACATGCATCTCTTCAAATACAATAAATGGCAGGAAATATAAACCATAGCTACTCAAATAACATTGTTGTTTATCAAATTATGATATTAACTGTGGTAAACATAGCTGAGTTTCTACATCTAAAATCTCTCACAAAATTTATTAAAAAAAATGTTATAGGAAACGATGGAAGGAGATGTGATCGTTGTAACTGATATATTCAGATGACAAGGCCATGAGATCTTGTGAATTCATATACAACTACCTGTGAACAAGCAAATAATATTATAAGATGCAGTTATACACCGAGGATGGTGTAAATTTAAGGGGGGGAGTATGTAACACCCCTCCCTTGCATGTAAAACTTTGCTAACCTAAGCTGAGAAAAGCTAAGTCTAATTTGTAACAATAAAAGTAAATACTTTATGAAATAAATAAAAAAATTAATCACTTGGAAAAGAAAGACACCAAGAGATGAGATTCTTGCCAAATCCCATTGGTGAATGGGAATGGATAATCCTTTCATGATAATATTTCTAGTTCCAAATATAGATGATCTTAATGGATTTGGAAATAAATATCCATTAAGCTACTTAGATAGAGAAAGATGTTAAGTTAATAAAATCATAAAATCCTTCAGGAGATAAAGGGAATATTTTATGAGGAAAATCCTCGTGGGAGATAAAGGTGATGTTCCCTGGGAAAAGCCTTGGAAAATGGATAAAAGGATCCATAAAAGTAGGATGCCGCTAATGGAAACTATATCATGAAATAGGGTATTAAATACCCATGGAAGAGATCAACATGAGGCACTTGATCCATGGCAAGAACTCTCAGTTCGAGGGTGAATCGGTAGAAGACAGTTCTAGGTTGCATGGCGGTGCTTGATTCTCCAATTGACCTTCTTCCAATTTCTCTTGTCTGAACCACTTAAATGGGATGTACTATATGTTTACTCCTTAATTTTTATGTTGTTAAATTTCTCATCACATCTGTATAGTTGTGTGCGTTATCTTGATGATTGAGTTCTTATGCATGTGACCCCTATTGAATTTAAGTGTATATTTAGTGATGGGAGCATAATAGGTAGTTATTAATACTTGGGTTAAGGAGTTGTATGGAACATGTTACAATTCGTGGAACCTGCATGTCACCACTATGCCTGAGCATGATTGCCTATACTAGCTTTATTTATGAGATATTTATATATGGATGCGTAGGATAACTAATGAATCTGAATTGAATCAGAATTAAATTTAGTACCATTCTAAACTTATAGGAGATCTCTGATTTTAAGGTGGTGAATATTTATGCATGAAACAATGATGTATGTAGAATAATTGTGTTTTAATGCTTGAAATGGTATAATCTATGATTCAGGTTATCTATGTTATGCATTAAGAATCATGGGAGTTTCATCCACTGAGGCTTGTTTAACAATTTATTCATATTGCATGAAATATATGCCAATAATACTTTGACTATGCTAGTAGGACTATCATCATGATTCATGGCCATGCTAGCTATAGTAAAATCAGGATAACATTCCATAGTCATCAAAGAATATTATTGGTTGCATGACATCATTGATTATGTTCTCCAAGTTGTAATTTATGCTTAAGGGTTGATTTTAAATGTAAGTTTTGTAATTGAATGTAAAAGTCCACATCACAGATCTAGTAGGGGGTACGGTTCATTACTTTGATCTTGCCAAATTTTCAAGAATGAGTACAGTTGCATGGATAATAATTGTTCATGTAATGATGGAATAATTATACTTGTGACGACAACTGAATTAACTTTAATCGAAGAAAAATTTAAGGAATGGCAGCCTAGTAGGAAATTGTCAAATTAGGCCTAGGGGGTATGTGATAAGGTTTTACTCAAATTTCGAGCGGGAGAAATCATTGGATGCAAAATTTAACTCCTCATCCTAGGAGTACCCATGTTGCATACTTTCGATGGACCTTGCTACACGAAATATCATAAATACATGAAACAACATGATTGCAATCATGTTTTTCATTTATTTCTCATTGTTCATGTAGTAGGGTCCATTAAATGTATACAAGATGAGTACTCCTTGGATGAGGAATCAAATTTTTCATCCAATGAGTATTTTCACTCAAAATTTGAGTAAACCCATAGGGAGATAAGTTGAAAAAATTGTTTTTTCTTCTTTTCCCTCTAAAATTTGATGATCTAATCTAATATTATTTTATTATTTCCACTATTATTTTATAATTTCCTTAGGAGGCCCACTTTAGACCTCAAAATTCCCCTAATGATACATTCCCAATATGATAGTTATAACCTGCTAGTATAGATTGCATGCAACCCACTAAATATGAATTTTGAATGCTCTTATTCATTGACAAATATATTTTCCTTTTCTCCATAGCAAACTTGAAATCCATATGTTTCAAGAAATCCTTTTGACAACGTTCACTTGAAATCAGATCATCAATAGAACTTCTACTTGTGAGATATATTGTCATAAGCCTTGTATAACTAGAATATTTTGGATTGATATGAAAAGGTCTACTCCTACTCCTAGATACAATATTTTATTGAAATGTCTTCATCATTTTATTATCCTTTGTAGAAGCATTTTCATCACCATTAGGAGGAATACTATCCTCACCATGATCAGTCTGAGAATAGTTAGAAAATTCATCACCATCATTGCCTAGAAAATATTCATTACCATCCTCACTTGAGCAAAATTCTTCACCACCATCATCTGTGCTTTTCAAATCCTAATTCGGAAAAAATTCCTTACCATATTCATCCATGCTTTCGAAATATTCTCTTGGAGGATTCAATTCTTCATCACCATGATTGCCTTTGAAATGATCACTTAGAAAAAATGCAGTATTCACATTTGTGCCTCTAAAATGATCATTTTCAAGAAACTCTTCACCCCCCCTTCATAATTGGTGCTCTCATAATCCTTAGGATTAGGACTAATTGGAAAATATGACTCTCTATTTTTAGTCAAATTATCATTTTCAAGAAATTATTCATCCTCCCCTTCATTAGTGGTGGTCTCATAATCCTTAAGATTATGACTAAGTGGAAACATTCAATCTCTATTTAATGGAAATTCTTCATCATCCCATTCATTTGTGTTGCTCTCATAATCCTTAGGATTAGAACTAAGTGGAATATTTGAATCTCTATTCACTGGACATTCTTCATCCTCCCCCTCCCCTTCCTCATTGGTGCTCTCATAATCCTTAGGATTAAGACTAAGTGGAAGCTTTGAATCTCTATTTAATGGAAATTCTTCACCCCCCCATTCATCATTGGTGCTCTTATAATACTTAGGATTAAGACGAAGTGGAAAATTTGACTCTAGAAATTATTCATCCCCCCTTAATCAGTGGTGCTCTCATAATCCTCAGGATTAAGACAAAGTGGAAAATTTGAATCTAGAAATTCTTCATCCCCCCCTTCATCAACGGTGCTCTCGTAATCCTTAGGATTAAGACAAAGTGGAAATTTTTACTCTAGATATTCTTCATCCCCCCCTTCATCAGTGGTGCTCCCGTAATCCTTAGGATTAAGAAAAAGTGGAAAATTTGACTCTAGAAATTCTTCACCTCAACGAAGTGGAAAATTTGACTCTGGAAATTATTCATCATGCCCTTCATCACTGGTGCTCCCATAATGCTTAGAATTAGGACTAAGTGGAATATTTGAATCTTGGTTTACAAAAATTTCCCTTTTTCTAACCTTCATCAATGCTACTCTCATCATCCTTAGGATTAGGACCAAGTGGAAAGTTTGACTCTCTATTCATAATGAACAAATTCCTATTATATTAATTAATATGAATAGATTTGTTGCGTAACAAATATGTTGATGCCACAAAAATGTAGGAATTTACAGGGTACGTTCCTTAGCTAGAACACCAAGGGACACTGCTCACAAACAGATCACATATCAGTACATTAGTATTCTTGATGTGGTTAAAACCCTCAAAGAGGGAAACAATCCATGACTTGAGCCAATGCAGCCACTTCAAGCAATTTATTAATGTAAAAGAAAGAAAATTTACATAAGCTTCTCTCATGAACAGTCCCCCTACAAATGACCCTCCATGCTCTTTAAATAGAGATCATGAACCAATGGAGTGTTAAGCCATGGATCAAGTGTCGGTAATACTGAGTAGAAAATGAACCGTCAGATCACTTCATGTCTAGAACATATCATGACTATTAGATTGTAAGTTACAAAAGTACATAGTAAAGAAACACACTTTACGTAATTCTACATTAAACCAAGTTATACTTAACTATTTCCTATGTGTCAAAATATCCTAACATCCCCCCTTACGAACAACTTGGGATAGGATTGAAGGATGTACAAATATGACACAATAGGATAAGAAAGGAGGCATTAGAGCCTATCCCCCCTTAGTGACAACTTCCTGAACCCCAACGATAAATTGAAGTCTAGTAAACTTTTCCTCCGTGAGAGCCTTTGTAAAGATGTCTAATTTGATCATCCGTTGAATAATATTGCATTTGAAGAACATGGTCATGAATGAGATTTCTGATGAAGTGCATGTGTATTTCAATGTGTTTGTTGCATTGATGTTGGATTGGATCTTTGCATAGTTGAATGGCACTTTGACTATCACACCAAAGTGAAGTGAGATGTTACTGTTGAAAGCCAAACTCTGACAGGATCTGATAATGCTACAAGGCTTCCTTACTAGCTTCTACGATGCCATGATACTCTGCTTCTATTGAAGAAAGAGAAATGGAACTTTGTTTCTTGTAAGCCCATGTAATAGGTCTAGAACCAAGAGTGAATACATAACCTGTAGTAGACTTCCGATCGTCAAGGTCACTAGTGCAATCAGAATCAGTGAAACCAACCAATAGAGGATATGCTTCTGAACTATAATGAATCCCAAACTAAACTTTACCTCAAACATAAAGAAGTATTCTTTTAGCTGCTTTCCAATGACTTTCATGTGAGTTTTGCATAAACCGAGAAATAAGGCCAATAGTAAAGAAAGGTCAGGACGGGTACGGGTCAGATACAAAAGTTTTCCTATAAGCTGATAGTATAAGGTAGCATCAACTTCAGTGTAAGTACAAGTGACTGAGAGTTTGGCTCCAGAATGAAAGGGAGAAGGGGCTGACTTATAGTCTTCCATGTGAAAGTGGCGTAGAAGATCACATGGATACTTGAACTAGGAAAGGGAAATACCTTCTTTGGATTACAAGACTTGAAGACCAAGAAAATAATGCAAGTGTCATGAGCCTCATCATTTGTTATACGGGAATAGTGTCCACTCGGATGCTGTTATTCCCACTAAGATAGGTGGCTATCTTAGAAACAAACAATCAAAGTCTACTATTGATTCCTTTTATGAAAATAGATGAGAGGAGAACCAAGAGGGCCAACCTGAGTCTTGCGCTCGATTTCCTCTCCTTCTTGATAGAGTTGTGCCGCTTCTTCTTTGTCTGCTCAACTTCAAAAGGACCTGTGGAATCAAAACAACATACTACTATGCAAGAAACAAGGATCTAAATTCATAAATAATGTAGGATCAGATGTGCATTAACCATATACAAGCATATATAAACAAGTACACCAGAATATGGAAGGAAACAAGAATAGCTTTATTTAGATGAAAAGTAGCAAGAAGATTACAACCATGTGCTCTAACCTAGCATCATCCTCCAGCTAAGAAGCCCTTCTTCACCTCAAGCAAAGCTAGATCACCCAACACTGTGAATGTACACCAGAATGCCAATAGCACTTCTCTATAAGATACAAAATTCCAACCTCTGGATCTCTGTGATGAGGGATCCATATATAGATGATTAC